>JARPMJ010002977.1:0-102750 GCA_033366665.1 Phoxinus dragarum
AAAATCTAACAGACCGTTTTGGCAGTTATTACAACAGCAACCATAGTACTAGAGAAGCGTGGGTTGACTACACAAACCACAAATGTCACATTACTCAACCCCTGGCAGCATGACGTGCATGTCTGACGTGTTCAGCAATAAATAAATAAACAACCCCTTAACTTCCTCTTACTTATTTTTTTTATCAGTGTTTACTCAAACACATTTATATGAAGTTACAGGGGAGCCACTTAATGCTGACCGCCTCCCAAACTGTAAGACTGCCATTGAGAATGAGGGATTACGTCCCTAAAGACAACAGACCTGACCTCTTAGCCTTGCTCATCTGGCCCTGCTGGGAGGAATCGGACACAGTTTGTGTAAACTAGAGCTCATGTATGCTGATGCCGCTCTGCAGTCAGCCAAGAGCAGACCCAGAGTTCAACTCAAATAATCAAAGCGCGCTGTGGCGTCCAGAGCACCACACCCTGAACAGAGCTTTCAGAATCATGCCTGCGAGGTGATATCATAGAGTCGACGACAGTCCCACGGGGATCCTGACTGACTGACATGCTCTCTGTGTCAGACCGCGGTCATTTCACCATGAGAGGAAAAAGGAAAGAGGCGAACAGATACTGGCTGCACACAGATGCAGTTGTTGGAGTATGAAGAGAAAACACTGAGAAAGCGAAAAAAGACAAAAAAGATAATCGGTGAACAGGGCTGAGAATTAGTAGCTAAAAAACAGCCAAAAGGTCGAGACAAAAAGAAAAGATAATAGTGAACAGGGTCTAAATATATAGCCTACCGTATATATGTGTGTATATATATATATATATATATAGTATATATATATATATAGTATATATATAAATATATATATATATATATATATATGTCTATATCTGTAGACAGACAGACAGACAGGAGACAGAGACAGACTGAAGTTATCATTGCAATACTCTACTTAATCCTATATTGCCAGCAAATGTGAATATATAGTAGTATTCCATATGTTCCCTAGCCATGTGGTATGCATTAATTGAAATATGAAGGTTAAAGCTGAGGAAAAGTGCAAGATCTACAAAAAAAAAAAAAAAAAAGACAGCAAGTGAAAAAAAAAACCTGTATAAGGAGGGATAATTAAATGCAGAGTTCACATGCAGGTTTTGTGTTGAACTTCACATGAACCGTCCTTCTCTACTCTTGTGAAATGTCACCCCTGTAGCGAATGTGAAAAAGAGAGTCTGAGGAGAGAAGATGAGAGCGACAGAAAGAGGACTAGGGAGGATGGGAGGAATGGAGCAGAGGATGTATTCTAGCATAGACGATCAAAACAAGCCCAGCAGGAGCACTGGAAAACACACCAGAGACTCAGTAAAGCAAAACACAGTACAGGTCAGAAGCCTTCAGAAGTGACCTCACCCTGAATGCAGCACTGCACTTAATATTTCACCGGAATGGGATGGAGGATTAAGAGCTATTATTTAAACATGAGAATTGAATATTAGACCCTTTTCTGGCACACAGTAGAATATTGCTGTAATGTGATGTGACGCAACAAAGGTAGTAGTGGGGGGTTTCTAACTAGAAACAAAATGTCTACAAAAGGGCACCATACTCTGCTGTTATCTGAGTTCAGTTTTATTCCTGAAATTATTGTCAAGGAAAAGTTTCAATTACTTATTGTGGTAATCAACATCATGTGACAGATGCTCAATTATCGACCCAATTTTTTTTCTCCAATAATTAAGCAATTTAGTTTTGTATTATTGGATTCACTAAAAAATGTCAGTAACTTGTAGGTGCTTTAAAAATTTGTGTCAATGCCATCAATTTGCTACCAGAGAGGCTACTGACAGTGTAAAACACTAAATATGTACTGTTTTGATTGTTATTTTCTTGACAATATACAATAATTATTCCAGTCAACTATTTGTCTTTACTCGTAATAAACAACACCTTGCTAGCGAACTGTAGTTTAAAAATACAATATTACATGCGAAGTTGATAGACTCCCTTGTTATTTATTTATGCTCTCCATTTGAAAAGATTAGATACACTGTAACACTTTACAATAAGGTTCATTAGTGGAGTGAACAATATGTAGAATGAACAATACTTTATTAATATTAATTTCATAATTTACTAATCCATTATTAAAATCGAAGGTTGTATTTGTTAACATTACTTAATGCACTGTGAACTAACATGAACAAACAGCTTAATTTGTATTACCTAACATCAACAAAGATTAATAGATACTGTGACAAATATATTGCTCATTGTTAGTTTATGTTAGTTAATACATTAACTAATGTTAACTAATAAACCTTATTGTAAAGTGTTACCGTTACACTTTTGTCAATTTATCTCGCCTAATGTTAAATATTATTGTTGCTGCTGCAGTTATCAAATAAAAACCAACATGGTATGTATTATTTGTGATATTATTAAGATGAAATTTAACAAAAGCAGAAGTAAAACATTAAATATCGGTCCTGCTTATCGGTTACAAGACGACATTGATGAGTCTTCAAATAATCGGTATCAGTATCGGTTATAAAAAAAAACTCTATATATATGTTGATCTCTAAAAATAACTAAGGTAAATTTAGTGAATTAACTGAACTATAATTCTCAATCAAATTCTGAATGGTGCACAAGCACCATTCAAATGGCACGTCTTATATTATGTGGTTGCACACAGAAATATAACTACACAAACCTGACTCTATACACATTCAAATGCACAAAGGTACAAGCGTGTACCATACCCGATTAAAGAAAGACCAGAGCAGAGGTTACAGAGACCTCAGACAGCTGATTGATACAAACTAGAAACAGAAACCATTTGACATAGTGAGAAATATCAAAGAATCAACAGTGATTGACATATGGAGATACAAAGAAAGACAGCAGCAGAACAGACGCCGGAACCGTCTTTAGCCAGTATGCAGTCAAACCACAAACAGTATGTGGCATACTACCTTAGACTCAAGAAAAAGAGGATATGAGTGGTCAGTGATTGATAATGAGGTCAAGCATCAGATTTTAGCAATTGTTAATTTATAAAGGTTTATCCAAGGCTGTTGACAAGAAAGCAGGGTGTAAACCTTACTAAAATTAAAAGAATGGTTTTACTCTTACCATTTACACATTTTAAACTAAATATTTTTCTTTAACTTCTACTCAAATTGTTTAACTCAAAAAATTAAATTAACATCACCGCTAAATAGATGACAAAATTAACCATTAAACAACCCTAAAATGAATAAATCTTAATAAATAAATACATATTATAAATAGTAAATAGTAGGGTTATAACCTAACAATTATTTGAATGGTCGATTAATCGATCGATTAGTTTTAAAATGAGTCAATTAATTAATCTATTGATTAGTTTTCAGATTAATATAATTATTTTCTGATCAGCCGATAAATCCTTTAGTTAACCTACTAATAAATAATAACTGTAACATCTGCCATTAATCTTTCAATGTTTTATTCAAACATTTTCTCACTATTAACAAAAACATGCCAACATGAAAAAATTAAGTGCCAATAATGAAAGCCCATTTATCAGTAATTGTTTGGGATTGACACGCGTTCTGACTGGACGTAAATCATTTCTCCATCATAATGAGTAAACTAAACCCATCATGATTATACAGTTGAGTGTGGCTCTCACATTATATAACGTGCCAGACAACTAGTTGTCCAGTGCGGTTACGTTTATTCAGTGCGGGTTTGTCGGGAATCCAGTTGTGAGTCCTGAAAATGTGCAGGTGTCAGTTCGGTTATAGAACGCGGTTGTCATGCTGGTAAACAAACACAAAAACGCTGTATGAACGCAACCCGTATTAAGAGAAGCTGCCATAGCTATTAGCATCTGCTGTAGAGTTTTATGTGAAACATGACAGCGGATTAGGGATGAACATAAACAGTAACGATATAAATATACCAGTAGGTTTATATATATAATATATATAAATAGTGATATATATATATATATATATACACACACACACACACCACCCACACAGATTAATTGCAATTAAATGCACAAATGAACATTATATTTACTCAAAAATATATTTGAAGACAGAACTTGTATCACATACGATTTTATTAGAATTTATTCAAAAATATTGACAAAACATAAAATAAGAATAGTTAATGAATAGGGGCTGTCAGGATTGTGTAACGTCTATTAATCGGCCAAGTGGAGACATATTTTTATCTCTACAAATATCTCTATAAATCTACAAATATCATCCAATTAGTCTAGTATCACTAGATTTTATATTATTTCATTAAATATATACATAAATGTAAGTAAAAATACAGTTGACCACACGTTAGCATACAAAAAGTAGCCTAAGTGTGTATGGGATTAAGTTTAAGGTGGGGCAGCTGGAGAATGTCCATTTCGGGCTTTTTTCCATTTCAGATGGATTAGTTTATCCTGTAATGGACAGATGGTCATATAAACCAACACGCACTCCGAGAGATCAGCAGAAGGACACCGTCACTAAAAGGACAGTTTCACATGAAAGAACTGGGCGTGACTTTGCAGTGCTTCGACTAACATCCTCTCAAAACACTGCATATCCATCCACACATTCACGCAAAACCTTCTAAAAATACATCTGAGGTCATCAAGTGGGCTATGAATTACAATGAAGACTTGCAGAAAGAGACAACATAACTACATGACTCTATGTAAACACACATAATGACTTAATGACTTGACAAACATCAAGCACAACAAAAACAAACATGTTTGCTGTGCATTGTTTTAATAGCCTACAATATTGTAATATTATACACCTATGGCCTGGTTTCACAGACGTGGCTTAGATTAAGCAAGGATTAAGCCTTCCCATGCTTGGGAAACGTATTGTTTTGGAGCAATTTTGGAAGGAGTCTGATTAGATTTTTTTTATAACACCCAAAGCAAAAATCTCTGTCTTCTGGGATACAACACCCTTGCTGGAGGGAGTGTGGTTCATTAAAAGCTGACTCAGCCCACATTTTCTGGTTATGTCCGCATATTCAGCCTTTTTGTGTAGGGGTGGGACAATTAATGTGCAGGATATAAGGCTGTCATTTCCCACTATGTTCCTCTGGGTTACTTTGGAGGGTTTGGGTAAAAGTGATATTTACCTCTTGAATATCTTTCTGGTCGCCATAAAAAAAAATGCTGTCACTAAATGTTGGCTCAAGAGAAACCCTCAGTCCTGATATGTATATTTTTTCATCCATTGTAAGTCAAATATGTTCTATGGCAAAAAAATTAATATCCCCTTTGGTTACAGAAGGACAAATGTTGTTAAATGGACTGCATTTATATAGCGCTTTCACAGACCCAATGGCCACCAAAGCGCTTTACATTTTGCCTCACACTTCACCCCATTCATACCCCGACGGCGGTGTCAGCCATGCAAGGCTCATCCAGCTCGTCGGGAGCAGCTGGGGTTAGGTGTCTTGCTCATGGACACCTTGACACTTGGTCAGGTGGAACCACCAACCTTCCGGTTTGTAGATAACCTACATGAACCACTGAGCCACTGCCACCCCCAAGTTAGTTGTTAGTGGTTGTGTGTGTTTTTTAACCAACTCATTTATTTATCCTTATTGATGTGTACTAAAAAGAAAAGAATCGCATGGAAATGTTATAAAAGCAGCCAGGGACTAGCATCTCCACAAAATCATAGAAAATAACCAAAACAATCCAAGTTTTTTATTTAGTATCTAAACACACAACATGTTTACTAGGTCCAAGTACCCACTAAATTACTGAAAGAGTTGTTACCTGTAGCAGAAGAGTCCCTTGTCAATATTTATAACTCTCCATCTCTGGGTCATATCCCAAGACCATTCAAACTGGCAGTTACTAAGCCTCTAATTAAGAAACCCACAACTAGATCCAAATGAATTGGGCAAATGACAGACCCATTTCAAATCTTCCATTTATGTTTAAAAAAACTAAAAGTTTTGTCCGCTTAGTTGTGCTGCAAAAAAAATATATCTATAAAAAATTTCAGTCAGGATTCAGGCCCCATAGCACAAAAACTGCACTTTACTTGTTAAAATTACAAATGACTTACTTCTATAGCTTCTGACCAAGGCTGCATCTCAATATTACTTTTACTTAATCTTAGTGCTAAGTTCATCAATATATCGATCATGACATACTTACACGATCGACTACAAAAGTACGCTGGTATTTAGGGACAGGATTTAAGGTGGTTTAGATCGTACCTATCAGACCATTACCATTTTGTTTATTTAAAAAATGAATTATCCAAGTTAACGTCAGTAAATTATGGAGTGCCACAAGGGTCTGTTTTAGGCCCTCTGATTTTCAATATACAGTACATGCTGCCCATTGGTAACATTATTAGAAAACACCGGAATTAGTTTCCACTGATGATACTATATATTTCATTACGACTAGATGAAATTCGCAATTATCCAAGTTGACAGTGTTAAAATATAAAATATTGGATGACCAGTTTTTTCTTCTATTAAATTCCGACAAGACTGAGGTATTACTTATTGAAGCAAAAGCCTGAGAATATCTTAGACGATAAAGTTAAATACCTGGGTGTTATATTAGACAGCAGCTTTTGAAACTCATATTTCATGTTATAAAAACAGCCTTCTTCCACCTCAGAAACATTGCTAAGCTACAGAACATGTTATCTGCTTCTGATGCAGAAAAGCTAATTCATGGCATTCACACCTCTGGATTACAATAATACATTAGGTGGTTGTCCTGCATCATCAATAAACAAGCTACAGTTAGTCCAAAATGCAGCTGCAAGAGTTCTTACAAGGTCAAGAAAATATGATCACACAACACTAATTTTAGCATCTCTGGTTACCCCCGAGTATAAAGTATACTGACATAAGGCCCTTAATGGGTCAGCTCCTGTGTAGGCCTATTTAATTGATCTACAATCCATCACACTCTTTAAGGTAACAAAATTCTTGACTTTTTGGTTTTGGTAGTACCTAGGATATCCAAGTCCACTAAAGGTGGGAGAGCATATTCAAATTTGGGTCCTAAGCTCTGGAATAGCCTTCCTGATAATGTTCAGGACTCAGACACACTCTCCCAGTTTTAAAGACACATCTCTTTAGCCAAGTATTCACATAATACATCTCATAACCTTGTACTCCAGATATATCAGATGAAACACACCATGATTATCTGTTGAAATGTTATGAACAGCAACTATAGGCTAATTATGATAATGATGATAACTGCAACAACATGCTTTCAACAAGCAAAGAAAATGATTATCATTGTGCATTCAGCTTACAGCTCCACTTTCACTAGCACTGACCACAAATTTTCCATCATAACAATATTAGTGGTCTAAATGAGAGGAAATGCATTTTTATGAGACAATTCTGCCATCCACTGAAGGTCCAAGATTCACATTTCACATCATCTTCCTATTCTATTCTTTTAAGATGGGGCGTTAAGTAAGGCATTACCGGTACATGATTTCCCACTGGCATAGAGTGCCCACAGAAAAGTCCATCAGGAGAATATTTCTGAAATATCTTTATATAGCTATTTTTGAATCCCTCAGGACAACCAAGTATGTTCCAGGATGAAGTAAATAAATTATAACTGGAGAACAGCTCGTTCATTTTTTCTCCAAAAGCAAACCACTAAAGCGAGACATTCATAACATGTTTCTAAATAATTCATGTCAAGCATGAAGCCATGCAATCTTCATGCAGGAACTATAATCTTCTACGTTGCATTTCAGTTCATTTTTATAGCGCTTTTCATAAACCACAATAAGGAAGGCAACTTAATAATATACTTTGTAAACCACTGACATCACCTGTCCTTGGTAAGACAACATTCACAATTAAGTAGAGTTAGGTATCGCAAACTACCTCACAATACAATGGTTTCAGATTAACGTATTCTGTTCCATCTCGTTCTTGTTTAAATTCATTCAAACCATAATCCATCCTCCCTTCCACTAGTGACGGGTTTTCTTAAATACACACATTTTCCCACTTACTAATTGGAGAAACTGGACCCTAAGTACTCATACCTTACCATAATTAATAAATAAGTACACAAGAAGATTAAGAACAAGAGTTAAAACAAGTCAATAAATAGGAAGGATAAACCAAACATACATTTGCACAAACATTTCCATAAATAGCTCAAATCAGTGCTCCCATACAGTCTGCGCTCTCTTTAAGGCCATGCCTAATCTGCTAAAACAGGAAATATAAAAACCCCCACGTACATAATATTATAAAATGCATAAGGAACAGTATAAATATAAGAACAGTAAAAACAGTGATGCAAGACAACTTCAAGGTCTCATCATTGTGTCTGTCTGTCTGTCTATCTATCCGTCTGTCATTCACAATTAAGAAAGTTAGGTATCGCAAACTACCTAACAATACACTGGGTTTCAGAATAACACATTATTTCCATCTGTCTGTCTGTCTGTCTGTCTGTCTATTTGTCACAATTAAGTAGATTTAGGTATTGCAAACTACCTCACAATGGTTTCAGATTAACACATTCTTTCCTTTTCTATCTATCTACTATTTAACTATAGACTAGTATTCCAGAACTATTTTTCTAGCTGTCTGTCTGTCTGGAAGTAATAACAGAGACAATTTATATAAGAGACATGCCACTTCCTCAATCCTCAATACAACTATATAAGGAAAACACGTAACGACAAAGATGGAGGTTCTAGTATGCACATATCCCCGCCCCTCCCGCTGGAAAGCCAATCATCTGCTTTTAACAGTCAAGCCGGGAAACATTTAAGCCTATCGTCTGGTTCCACTGAAGCATGGGCACAGTTGAGGTTTTGCCTGTTGGTGTCGCGAACCATTGCGCATGCGTAGTAAAAGTACGGTATAACCTGTGGGGAAAAAGGCGGTTTAAACCTTATTTTGGGGCATTTTTTATCATATTGTACTGCTGTTTCTATACATGCAGTTTTTATGTTCTGGTGACCAGTGAAAGTGCAGTTCTGACTCTGCCCATTCATTTAGATAGGAGTCTGGTCTTGTTAGTCCGAATAGCTGCCCGGAGGCGTTGCCAAGATGGCGGCCGAGTGGCACGACTTGCCTAAAAGGACTTTGGTAATAATCATGCACAATGACATGCATTGGCAAAGCTTTCATTGAAAGACGAGTTAAATTTTGGTTTCTTAATGTGGAAGTTAATGTGGAACTTAAAACATAAAAAAAAAGAAGAAGAATATTGCACCCAAGTCATTTTTTATGGGGCTTTGTGTCTTAGCTTGAAAGCATCCCCCATAGTAACTGCATAAAAAATGATGCAATTATTCTTTAGTACAAAGCTTTAGAATTTCTCCCTTTGTGTACCACGGTAATAAGAAATTCATATGGGTTTGGATCAATATGAGAGTGCGTACATTTTTGGTGAAATTGTCCTTAACTCTCTGACTCACATGCATTTCTCTGGCAGATTACAAGGCATTTTGAAATGAAATAGACATTGTGGAGATTTTCAAAGATAAGAGAAATACAAGGTCAGATCCTTCAGTTAAGCTCTATAAGCTCCTCACCTCCCCAGAAGGCACTCTGATGAGTGACACTGCATGCCCATAATGTTATAGCAACTATTCTGAGATATAAAGTAAGTACAGCATTGGCGTAGGCTAACCCAAATTTTGATGAAAGTGCTGCTGAAAACAACGCATAGGAGTCTACCTATTTTCACACTTCCTCTTCAGCCAGAAGTACCCACTTTACGTTTGCAAAAGATAACATGTCACTTACACATGATTGAACATCAGAATGGCCGATTCTTCAAAGAGAGCAGAATCACAGGGCCAGTTCAAACACACCCACACCATTATCCCTTACTAGAGCACAATGTATTTGAACTCAAGGAGGAAACCATTTTCAAGCACCAAAGTACCTCTAAATTACAACTACTTAACCACAGAATGTGCATTAAGTTTAAAACACATACAATTCTCAGAGATGCTTATTCATAGATCAGGAGATTTTATTGAGTTTCTCAGTTTATATTTTATTTTAATTCCTTGGGAGAAATAAAAAAACAACTGTGGACATAAGTTAAGAGTTTAACCAGACAATCTGGTTTTGGCAAAATGTGATAAGAAATGTTATTTACTGCAGGATTTCTGAGCAAATCTGAGCAGTTTCTGATATATATATATATTACGGAGACCTCTTTTGCAATTATTATGAGATATAAGATTACTCTGGTTGGTTTCTTAGGAGGTCTCAAGATCTCAATTTGCTTTCCATATATCCCATTGGTGTCCCAGAGAAATAAAATGAGATTTCATTAGTGATTTATTTTTACTATGGTTCAGTCAAAAGAGTTCTCTCACATACATTTATGCAAAAGGAAACTTCAACTTAGACCTGATTGGAATCCACAATCTCAATAGCCTACCTATACCATCTGTTATGTTTGAAGATTTAGATACAAATGTGTAATTTCTTGAGTTATATGACATGATGAAGAGTTCTGACTTAACAACACGTTACGCTTGTTACACTTGTAACCTTTCATGAATCCTAGACTCAGTATGTGGACTATTAATGATACACTCTTAAAAATAGTTTTTTTTTTTTTTGCAGCAATGCTTAAAGAACCATTTTATTGTTCATAGTGTAAAGAACATTTTAATAACCTAATTAACCTTTTTCCACTATAAATAATATTTTGAGCAATACAAAGGTTCAATGAACGTTAAAGGCTCTTTTTTTATTTGGGATATATATACATTTTTATCTTGGATTAATTTTATAAAATATCCATATTTTATATTGAATATATATATACACATATATATATATATATATATATATATATATATATATACACACACACACACATATATTCCCTTCTGAATATGCTGCAACTGCAACAACAGGCAAGTGGATAAAAAAACGAAAACGCTTATTTCTGGCCTTTGCGCTCTTTAACAGTAAAGCAAAACACTTAACCAAGAGAAGGGAAAAGCTTTTCCAGTTCCACACTCTTGTAATCCACCTTAATGTAGGCTACTGCTAACGCCACATGTAAACGCTGTTTGCAAACAATGAACCTGTTACCCTGAGGGAAAAGCGTTACTCACTTGAATTTCCCTTGGCAATGTTGACACTGATCTCCAGCCCATCCCTGGTCACAGACGCAAGTTCCATTGATACATCTTCCAAAGATGCAGTTTTTATCACAAGTTTTGGAATAGGATCCTTCAGTGCATATTAACAGGTAAAACATCACAAACGTGAAAAGGTACGTCCTGAGCTCCTCAGTCCTAAATAGGAAACACCTCGTGGAGAAGGCTGGAGACATTCTTCTGCCAAAATCCATCCTCCCGTTCCCCTCTGATCTAAGCATAGGGATGAGGTTACAGTCTTCATTAGACTTCAGGTTTTTAAATCTGAATTCTTTAAAGAGCAGAGAAACACTCCTCATGGCTTTGCTACAATGTGTAGTTTGCTGTCATTGCCATCATGCAGGAATTTAGTGACCAATATGTAACGGAACTTTTTCCAGTCTGTTCTCGAGGTTGTACGCAGCGCGTTATTCCAAAAGAAGCCCAAACCATATCATTTATATCGTTCCAGAAATAGCGACATATATGAGATACAGATGTGCAGTTATGTTCGTAAACTGTGCCAACATAGTCGCAAAAATAACTGCATGATTTGAGCATGCGGTTTCGAACAATAAGTCGTGTTGTTGCTGCTTCGCCTTTGTTCTCTCAGAGATGCACTCGGATGGGAATGACAGCCCAACTCCTATCCAAAACAATGTGCAGTTCCCTTCCCTACTGGTGCTCCAGCTGAGCTCAGAGCGAAATGACGAATCTCATCTTACTACGGAAAAGGTTTGGATTATGAATATTAAGTAGATTACGCTAGCGTTGATTGGTAACTTTCCTGGCGCGCCCAATCGGTCACGTGTGCAATTAATATTCAAGAGCCAGTCCTTTATCATAGTAGGATGGGAAACTCCTAGTCGTCTAACATTTAAAGTGACAGCGCTATATTAATTTGTCTAGAACTGCGCGCGTCGTGGCGGGTCATAAAGTAGTGGTCTGTGCATAGGCGAGGTACCGAAGTTATAAGAGACAATGTTTTTTTTTTGTCAAGGTCATAAAATAAAGGAATACTCCACCCAAAAATTACAATTTCGTCATCATTTAGCTACCACCCCCCATGTGATTCTGAACATTTGTGCATTCTTTCTTCTGTGAAATACAAAAGATGTAGTCAATACTTTCTCATGATCTCAACACAACAAATGTAGTTTTCTCTTGTTCTTTTGCTATTATATTGCTTTTATATTTCATATTAGCTTTTATTTTTTTTATTTAAATAATTTTTTGACATTTTGTTATACTTTTGTTATATCATTTTTATAGTTTTTGTTTCTTGAAATATATCTATTTAGCTTTGAAGTCACCATGATACAAAAACATACCATTCTTATTCTTTAAGCCGGAATATTGTAGTATTTATTCTAAATTATTTATCCGTGCACATCATTGTTTTTTTAATTCATGTGTCCTCGTAATGTTTAATCAAAATTCACGCCATGTCGTAATTACTGTAATGATTCTGAACTGTAAAATTCCTTCACATGCTATAGAACTTGTAATTAGCCTACAACATGTCATTTTCAGAGAGCTACGACTTGTACCACCGCTGTACCACCTGACCACTGCAGATTTAAGGTGTGCTCGACTTGAAGTGGTGCTGTGCAGACCGACCAGTGTATGACAAGTATACAGAGCTTCATTTACGGTAATTATGAAATGCTGTGAACGCAGCATAACTTCCCCTCCCTCTTGCAGCGACATCTCTTCTCTTCTTCTCTGATGACGCGTTTGCTGGCACGAGGGTGGGATGACCTGTTCCTCACAGCAATAGCAAACCACAACCATCCAATCAATTCCCGATGGACAAAATCAAGTCCCGCCCTACATTTTTTCTTGTTCGAGAAGCAGCTTCACTTGGATATACGTCACAATAAATGACTAGCGCAACTTACAATACATTGCCACTACTATTGTCAATAAAGCATTAAGCTATGGATTGTTTATCCGTGAAACGGACATCAACATTTTCCCACCATTCCTTTACTCTGGTGAAACATAGGACAATAGAAAATGACTGTATGCCAGGTATAGACAAATAAAGATGTATCATCTGGGTAAGATGTCAACAACATTCTCAGAGGGCCATACACTGCACACTCACAGCGGGAGAGAAATAAAATTATCTCACTCAGGAGAACTGCTCTTTCTCTCTCAGGAAAATTAGATTGGCTCTGTTGATAGAAACCAAGGAAAACAGAAAGTCATGGGGGACTTTGATATTAGCCAAATTCGCACCACTTGATGTCTGGCTGCCCCACTGGAAAGGGACATAATCGAGGTTGATTGGGGCATGGGAAGCAAAACTAGATTTGATGGGTTGCCAATAAGAATTGCCATTTAAATATTTGCCAGGTTTTATGACATTCAGCAAGTCATGAGCATGTGTAAAAACACATTGATATGTGACAGCACACCAGGCATCAGTAAGTACATATTCTTATACAATATAGAAGAAACTGAAATGGCTTGTCAAACTTAAGGATTATTAAATGTGTCTAATTTTAAAGTACAAGGCCCATGAGACCGTTTATTTTGCTGTGTTTTAGATTTTCCCTCGAGGATAACTTGAAGTAGGTCATAGTGAATACATCAGCTTAAGCACCTGCAATGAAAGTGATTGTGGAGCACTGACGAGGAGGATAAACATGCAATATCACATTCTGTGAACGATTTATAGCAGAAACAGATTACGCAATAGAGCCGACCATCTGTCCTGACTCCAGTACAGCTACAGAATAGAACACTGTAACATTGTGAGGAAATGTACTTATTAAATAACAATTATTATTATTTACTTTTTTTTTTTTTATTATTATTATTATAACTAAACCTACATTTGGAAAATGGTAACCCAGATTAAAGAAACATACATCACATCACCAGACCTACACAATTGTCCATTGGCCAATAATAGAAATAAAGAGAAGGGGATAGCTTCCACTATTTCATCATAGCCTTTATCATGTGACCTATGCACAAATTAGAGGCAGCTGGAGATTGCTCTGAAAACAACACCGAAGAAAAGGCAGAGTGTTTGTTTATGTGTCTAGTGTTGCAATACATTACAAATTGCAGGAGATTAAAAAGATGCGTAGATGCAGTGCATTTATTTAGAAATAGTTTCCACTGAGAAAATAGCCTATGTTACAGTGATTAAAGTGTAAAAATCTCAATATTAATTTTAGATTTTAGCTGTAAAATGTTACATTCATACAGAATCTTCCTCTTAGTTTGTTGTTATGGAAATTATATATTTTTTAAAAAGCTGTAGTTGAGTGGTGACGTATGCTAACGTGCATCAAATGGGTAAAATAAATATTCTAGTGCCCTCTTGTGGTCAAATACAGAAGGTGCTGTAGAGGCACTAAACTACTTTTAACACACATGGGACTAGAATTAAAATAGAGACAGGTTACAAAGAATATTTTTGACATTAGGTACTTTGAGGATTACTTTTAGTAACATAAGGATGTTGTCTACATGTAAAAGAAAGAAATTAGAAATTTGAGTTGCATATTGAAGGCCTGCCACCTTTATTTTTTAACTTGCTTTATAGTCAAAAGCAAACAAGAGGCCAGAGTAATATAGGAATGGTTCATTCCATTTGTTTTTCAGATGTGAGAAATTCCTAGGCCCCGTAGGAACTTTTAACTGGAACGCCACCTAAAAGTATACATTTGTGACTGGGAAACTCGGGGGAAGTCCAATATGGCTTTTCCGAGCATCAGCCATAGTGAAACACTAGTAATATGTTGTTTATTAGCATTTCTGTTTGTTTTTGTCTCAATAAACTCAGTGGCCCACACAGTATACTATCCAACCTCTATTTGTGAACATGATTCTTTTGCATTATCTTTGCAAAATACCGCTTTTTATGTGTTTGTATTCCGAAAGAGTAAAGCACAACAGCGTTTTGCCTGGACAAGTCCATCTTAGTTATCTGACTTGTTTACTGGAACGTGGTAAACTCAGGTGAGACGTCACTCCCAGCTACGACATCCCTCTTCCCAGGTAAATGGAAGTAATTTTTCCTTATATGGAATTAGCATAGGCCACCTATATATGTTTTTCTCCTTTTCGGAGTACACTAAAAAACAAATGCCCTCAAAGTTCCAACAGATGTGGACTAAAAGCCATTAAAAAAAAAAACATTTGTATTGCTTGTGGGGCCTTTTATATATTTACAGTATACTTTTTCCTTTTACCTTTGTATTTATCCTGATATCTTTCCTCTTCTGCATTCATGACCTCTCACAATCCACACTTCGGACAAAGTCTGCAATGAAACAAACAGTGTTCTGCTTTGTCAATATGATCTGTGAACTGCCAGACTATCCATTAATCCAGAAACATTCTCTCCAGGACATTTTGTCGATACATTAACTGCTTATTTAATTATTCAGAATCACTTTATTTGAACCTATTTTTAAATATTAAAGAAGTATAGATAATAGTGCGAGTCATTTAATGGCCAAAGAATAGTAGCAGATTTTACTTGCTGCATAGGTAAACTGAAAATAAAACTTTTGAAATACATAAATAAGTGGTTTGACTTTTGTCTGTTGCACAGACCCTCAGATCCTTCCTCAAATGCATACACCTGTTAAGCCCTCACACATACTTGAATATACATGAACACAGACACACACCCACACACTCACAGGACACTGACCTTATACACTGTAAGACTCAGAATAGGTATGCAGTGTGTCACTCCACCAGAGACCAACGGCCAGCATGAATCTCAAGCTGTGGCTGCTTCTCCTCTTTTTCTGTGCTGTCATTATCCCTGCACAGGTGTGTATGAACAATTATATATTGATGAATCATAGATTCATTATCTTACAATACGATAACTATACTGTCAACACCAGACTTGTGTTAAACCTGTAAACTGTCACTCCCTTTTTGAGCATAGATCTAAACTTAAATGGCTGTAATTCATGAATGCTTTGGAATACAGACCTACGGTTGTTCTATTTTTTTTTAAATACACTTTTTTTATTGCAGAAGAGAAAGCAGCTTCAAAAAATTAATGTGCAAAAAAAGTTGTAGAAGTTTAAGTTTACTTTAGAGGAAATTTACTGAACTACCGGTAATATTTTATATAGCCTACCAAATATATGCTATTTTACTAAATAATTTAGACTCTAAATTGCTGGAAAATCAAAGCCATATGTCTAACCAATTTAATTTTGTTCCAAATTTGTAGGTGATTTATCACACAAAAATCACTCAAAGTATGCCTAGTTTATGATGATTAATAATGTATAATGATACCAAACCGGAATAGAGTTAACAAGCTGAAATGTAGTCCCGGCCCTTTTCAGCGCTGCTCGCTCGTCTTTCGGTTTGTACGTTATTTCCACAACATGAAAGTAAAATCGTACGGATTAATTAATAAACCGCTCATTTTAAAATCATCCCTATCATCGTCTACTTACATTTGTTATGACATCCGCTTCAAACATTACAATGCTCATGACAACTTTCGTTAAAGGTACAATGTAATAATTTTGTAATAAAATATCCAAAAATCACTTGCACAGTGTGTTATATTTCCTGCAGTTGTGTAACTTACAATCATAGATATCATAAAGGCTAGATGTCTCGTCCGCGCTGCTGGCCAATGGAGGTCGACGTCCGCACACGGCGGCCATCTTGCCACAGGGGGCTCGCTCACTCGTAACATTGTTTTAATGGTGCATGTACTTTTTAAATAACCATAACTTGCTCAATTTTCTACCGATTTTCAAACGGGTTGGTTTGTTATAAACGTCAGAGATGTAGTTATGACACTGCGTACTTATGCATTATTATAATATTATATATTTCAAAATGTTCAAGCATCCAGAATTATAGCCACGTTAATAACGTTTGTAAGAAAGCAAACCGTTTGTAAATCCGTCAAGATCTCAGCGAGATAAGAGGATTTGTGTGTGTGCAGATCACTCACCTTACAGAACCCTTCCCTGTGACAAGATGGCCGCCGGGTGATGCCGTTCGAGACTCCGCCGTAAGACATCTAGCCTTTATTATGTATTTCTATGCTTACAATATCCCAAAAGTCTCCAAATATTTTTTTATTTCAGAGAAATTCCTATTTTAAATAATGGCCGTCCCGGGAAAAAAAATGTCGCCTGTCAATGACGCAATATCCGCGCTATCCTCGGTTTCCGCTCGTACTCCCCCTGCCATAGCCATGAAGTAACCATGGCGACAGACGTGGACAACTGCGCAGTGCGTAAAGTTTAGCGTTTATTTCGTTCAAACATTATGGACCATGGCAAGCAGACCTTGGAACAAAAAAGTATAACTAAAATGAGGATCAATATTGGCGTGGCCTTTTTGAGATGCCGAGAGCTCCACGTCCGTGACTAACTTGGACTTGACACCCGCTCTTGCATATAAGTTACTTTATTAGACAGGTAAGCATGCCATGTACATACATAAAACAAATCAATGGTAGCCTATAGCTCAACATGATGAAATGTTAGAATATGATCTGTATGTTATTCTGATGTTTATCTAGCTTAACTGTTACTAGTAGTAAGCTGTTCGTTTCATATAGCAAACGAACTAACACATAGAATAACATAGCCTAACTTTCAACACACTCAATGCTGTATGATAGTGTAACATAACGTTAGACAAAGTGAAACAGCGCTGCTTTAGCGTTACCTCACAAGTTTTATTCGTCAAGTAAACTGACCTTTGTGAGTTGTAATTCAGCACTTGCGGCTTGCAGGTAGTTCGGTAGAATTAAAAATCCTTTTTCCTTTAGGCCTAACGTTTAGGCCTATATCCGCGGGACTCGCGTGTGATATCTGTCTATTATTAGCAATCGCGACCTGATTCATACCACTGTAATGTTAAAAAACATGAATGTTTTCACTCATCCATTAACATTAGGCATGTCTGAGATTAGCAAAATCTGCGTAGAACCGATCACCGCGAGATGCATGCCGGTTAGAAATGTGTCCGAGTGCGGTCCGCCTGGCAGATGTCATGCTGCCCTATGTCAAAAACAACTCGCGAGCGCAAGACGGACGTGTCGGATTCTGCAGTCGAGCGCAGTTGCTCTCTACCGACTGCGCCGCTGATCAGTTGCATGATAAACGACTTGCTGACGACACAGCTTATTGCTCATTGGTTTAAACAAACGTGTATTGTTCTCTTTTTAAATGTTTGATTTTAAAACTCTGATATCATGTATATATTATAGCCTAAGCGAATATTCCCAAACTTTCTGACAGTGTGATCTCTATGTGAGTTGGGCTATGTGATGTCATTTTATTTTATATATATATATATATATATATATATATAGGCTAGCCTATATATATATATATATCTGTATTAAAGTACAAATGATTGATAAACACGTATTTTGAATGGAATTAAACAACAAGTACTTTGGGTGTCTTGTTAATTATATTTATTTTCATATAAAAGCAACAGAACTTAAATTAGGCCTACATCCAGTTTATTAGCAACACCGTGCACGAGAGTGAATCCCGCGATATCCGTCTTTGATCTCACATGTGTCTAATCCACTGCGAGAAGAGAGATCTGTCCGTCTTGCCTGCACTTTTTTCACTCCTCCCATCACTGCAGCCGCCTACTCTCGCATACATTTCAGGCGAGGCAAGGCGCATCTCAAACAAGCCTATTATTAGATCCATCAGCTTGACAGCAAGTCCCATCATTCAGCTCGTCACTGCGTCGTAAACCTACGCCTTTGTTATTGTAAGAGGTTAGCGATCCATAGCGGCGAAAAAATATATATATTGTAGCTTTAACTCTACAACAAGTAAATCCCCTTCACCAGCTAATTACTCTTCAACAGCAATACACAAATTATAAAGATGGCTGCGCATTTGTTTCTCTTGCGCATAAGGTCTATGACAGCTTTTTCATCTGAATAAAAATTAACTGATGCTATATTATGTTTTGGTTTTGTACTTGGTCAAATGATGATCCTTTGCCTAAACAGTAACCATGTTTTTATTTATATTCTCTAATATTTGAATACCAAATATGCATCACATTTAGCTGATCTTGATAAAAGAATGCATTTTCTGAGCAAGTTTCTCACCTCTCATTAGTTGAAGAAGGATAAGAAACATGAAGAACATGATAAGCATGCTGAACGTGATAGACGTGGGCACCATGATAAACATGGGAGACCTGGACCTGATAAACATCCTGGAAAGAGAGGCAGAGGAAGATTGGAGTGTAAGTAGTCAGCTTTTGGGTTGAAATCTAATGTATATAAATCTTTGCAAATATTCTATATGCAATTTATGATATCAGACCTGACGGCTGAGTTTGACACCTCAGACGACTCTGATGATGACGACGATGCCAACGATTGGCTGTTAGAGCTTCAAAGCCTCAAAGGTATGATTCATTGGACATATTTCTTCCTCATATTGTTTATACTGCCGTTCAAAAGTTAGTATTAAGCAAGGACGCATTCAATTGATCAGAATTGACAGTAGAGACATTATACGTCACAAAAGATTTCTATTTTGAATAAATGCTGTTATTTAGAACTTTCTATACAACAGTCCTGAAAATAAGAGATATTATAAAAATTAAGAGCGCAGTTGTTTTCAACATTCACAATTCAAAATATTACAGTTTTTACTGTATTTTTTTATCAAATAAATGCTGCCTTGGTGAACTGAAGAGACTTCTTTCAAAAACCGGCCCCAAACTTTTGAACAGTAGTGTACATATGAACAAATACGGTCCAATCACATACAAACCCAAATATAATGTTATAAATGTTATACCAAACTGAAATCACCTAAACTGTGATCAAATAAATGTTTCCCCCTTGGGTAATTCAGGAAAATGCAGTCCAAATCCATGCATGAATGGTGGGGTGTGTGAGGAAAAAAGAGATAAATTCAAATGTAAATGCCCCACGCAGTTTGTAGGTAGAAGGTGCCAAAGAGGTAAGAGCTCACTTCACACCACCTGCAATATATAACATAATATACACTATATAATATAATATAATTATAATATACTGCAATATATACCGGGTATGTACATATATAAAATAACCAATATATACAAATACCTTTTAAGTCATTATGAGAAGCTTTTGATGTTTGTTTTAGGGGTAAGGGTTTGTAAAAGAGGAACATGTGGGACAGGACTGTGTCTTCTCACCTCATCTCCTCCCTACTATAAGTGCAAGTGTTTTCCACCATTCGCACCTCCAAACTGCGAAAAAAGTAAGACTTAGGGCACTGAACTCATGCTGCACTAAGCCAGAGTTACTCAACAAACAGACTTTAGCATTTCAGATTTGGTTTTAGAATGCTCAGACAAAAAAGTACTACAACTAAATCATATTTCTTAAAAATCTGGGTTGTATACTTGTCGATTAATGATTTATTTATTTTTGTCCAGCCATTCCATGTGCACCAAACCCTTGTCAGAATAAGGGCAGATGTGTTTCAGAAGAGGGTGATTTTGAATGCGTCTGCCCAGGTGGATTCAGTGGACATTACTGTCAAGTCGGTGAGTATATATTCTGCCATAACGTTGCATTTCTCTCTTTAGATTAATTTCTGAGTCTAAAAGAGTCTGAATTAATGACATATGACATGTTTTAGAAATGTAAAATACAACTTTTTTGGTGTTTCAAACATAAATAACTACCGGTATAGGAAATATTAAATGTTAAAAAAAGGTATTTGATGAGCATTTTATTTTAGTCTATATATATATATATTAGTTTGCCTGTTTATTATTTTAGTTTTTCTTATTATTTCTTATAAATCTTTCTTATAGTTGTCAATGACAAAAAAATATCTTTAAGACACAAATTGCACATTTAAAAGTGTGCCCATTTCTGAGAAAAATTTTTTTGTAAACATGTTATTTTCAACATACTCTGACAAAAAAATATTTACTGACTTCAAATGTGTCAAAAGGTGTCTAGATAAAAAAAAAAAAACATTATTTGACACCTTGAATAAATACAGTATGAATTTGCACAATTATTATTGTAAAACGTAAGTTTTCAAAAACTTATTTTTCAAGGTAAAATGTGTATTAATATATTTTTCTTAAATCACGAATGGCAGTTTTCTAGAGTTTACACCATGTGACACATGAATCTGAACCAAGACTTTGGCACATTGTTATTATGATCTAGATTAGAAGGATCTTTTCTGTGATATCATTTCCTGTTTTATGGTTTATTCTAACATGACAACAACATGAACAACTATAGTGTGCTGTAACTATCCTCAGACCTGAATGATTGCTATGAGGGGGATGGACAGTCATACAGAGGAAAGGTGTCAGAGACTGAAGAGGGGGACGAATGTCTCGACTGGAACTCTGAGTTCATTCTGGATAAAGCATTGTTTCCTTCAACTTCATTTGCATCTAGTGAAGGCCTGGGACAGCATAATTTCTGCAGGTTAAAAACACATGGGGACCAAAAGCCAGACATTTACATATTTAACTAGTGACCTATAAATAGTGCATTCATTTTATGTGAAAACCTTTTTTGATTTACATTTTATCAAAATCATAAAACCTGTCTATTCACAGGTTAAAAATATTTGACAACTTTTAATTTTCAATGTGATCTTTGACTTTTTGATTTCACTTCATGTCCACACACATGTCAAAAACACACCTACTGTACACATCTGGGCTAGATCAGCAACGGACTTGTAATCATAGTACTCTGCAAATTCAAATCCTACATCCCTCTGTATCATAGAAACCCTGATGGAGATAAGAAACCATGGTGTTTTATAAAGAAGAACAAGAAACTGCGTTGGGATTATTGTGATGTCAGAAAATGTCCCACACCTGGTAAGACTGATAATAAAGTCACAGTGTGGTTCATAATCTGATGTTTTTCCATCAAGAGCTTCAACTCAACAACACTAACATGCAGCAGCTCTATGGCCTTCAGAGTCACTTGAATTAATAAATCGACAGTCTTATCTTTGAGCCCTCTCTGACCCAGCAGATGTATTAAGTTACATGACTTAACATCTCTAAATCTGCATCAAAAATGTCCCACTTTAGTTTTGCCACTAATTCAGCTATTTGACTCATATGTTGTACTTTTTTCCATAGCAACAACTACCAAAAAAATGGTGACCACCACCACCACTAAAGCTCAACCCACCACAGCTGCATTCACAGAGCGTATCATACCAGTAACTACTCTCCAACCAACCGTACCAGTTAAGACAGGTAAGACTTCCTCATCGTTAGCCACGCGCCGTGTCTAGTAAGACTGATGACATAACAGTATCAAAGGAATTAGTTGTGTTCTATTGAGGCTTTGAATCAAGAATATAATATAATATAAAATACGTTTGTTTTTTGACGTTCCAAGAGTACTGATACAGTCGAACAGCATTGTGTCTTTTCAGTTTCCACTGTATTCGTGGAAGGGATTTTTCCGATTTTTTATTCATTTATAAAAAAAAACATTATTCATTACCGATTTGATCATAACACTGTCACATTAGCAACATCCCTGTGATTATTTAATGAGAGTTGTACATTGAATCAACTTTGTGTCTTTAACAACATAAACCATAACTATCTGCCTCTTAAATTATGATCATTGTTGGCTTTACCAAGTAAAATACTGATCTACTAGCTATTTAAGCTTATTATTATTAATAATAATAATATTATCTGCAACATCCTAGGAACCACATAGCAATGCTATAAGGGATAGTTCACCCAAAAATGACTCACCCTCCAGTTGTTTCAAACCTGTATGAATTTCTTTCTTCTGTTGAACACAAAAGAAGATATTTTGAAGAATACCAGTCACTAAACAGTTGATGGGCCCCATTGACTTCCATAGTATTTTTTTCCCCATACTATGGAAGTTAATGGGGCCCTGGGCCTGTTTGGTTACCCATGTTCTTCAAAATATATTCTTTTGTGTTCAGCAGAAGAAAGAAATTCATACAGGTTTGGAACAACTTTAGGGTGAGTAAATGATGACAGAACTTTAATTTTGGGTGAACTATCCCTTTAACAATGGTCAATAGTGATGGATTGAGCACAGAAGTCACTTTCAATTTCAAACCAAGCATTTTGCTGTCAATGTGGCAAATTCACATGACCAATTTGAACATGAGAGAACTCTGTATGGGGAACTTCTTCGCCTTTACACTCAAAACTCCCAATCATGCAGATTCCTATTTAAATATTGGACACAAAATTTCCGTGAACGCACCTTCATTTGGAAACAAAACACCACTGCTGCGTGTTGCCCAGAGACTCGCGGGTGTTTATTCTGCGGTGTCTTTGTTTGGAGCTATTTTTGTGGCGGAGTGTTTACTTGACTGTTTTATAGTAGCAATATTACACTGAATCGATATCCTTTCCAAAAATGTCACCTACCAGATGCCAGCGTAACCCCAGAGAGCACCAGTTCAGCCCAAATAATCACTACTGCTGCCCCACCAACCACACCAACTAAGAATGCTACTTTACCAAAGAGTTTTCATACCTGTGGTAAACCGGAGCCCAAAAAACAACTAAACCGGATTTATGGGGGTCTTAAAGCTATTCCTGGAGCCCATCCATGGCAAGTATCAGTGCAGATCAAACCTAAAGGATCCGTCCAGGGCTACAGACACGTCTGTGGAGGCACCCTTATCAAGGCTTGTTGGGTGCTGACTGCAGCCCACTGTGTGTAAGTATGGTCTTTAGTACACTAACACCAACGACCACAGAAAAATGGTGACAAGACACGTCAAGGCCTAATGACCAGAGTAGCCTAATGGTTAGATCTGAATGGCTTTAAATCTGGCAATCACCTTTGCGCACCTGACAAAGTTGCTTTGAATGTGTGCAAAATTACAAGGTAATACAAACTTTAAACAAGGTAATTTGTCTGCTCTCTGGTTTGCTTTTTCGATGGTATGTGTGCTTTTCTCCAAATCACATATTGGATGAGTGTTAGTTGGACAGCATTGTGTAAACGTAACATCATGTTATTTTTGCCCCATCCTTGCTTTTTCAATCCATGATGACTCTTAACTGCTTTAGTTCATATTTCACTGCATTTAATTAACAGTTATCAATATGAATTATTGTCTTACTGTCTTCCTAAATCAATGAATTGATGAGCTCTCAATATTCAATTTTACTTCTAATGTGGAGAAATCTTTACACTGGCAATACAAGAAGTCTGAAATGTAATTGCATTATTTCATGCTTCTTTTTTTGTTGTTATTTTGAACCATGGCTCAGTTTTATTTCCTTTTGTTGTGTATACAGTGATAAAAAGCATGATTACAGTGTTGTATTGGGAGGATTAAATCTAGTACAAAAGGAGCCAACAGACCAGACTGTGCTGGTGGAGGACGCTATCATCCATGAGAAGTACATCGAAACTCGTGATGTCGTCTACAATGATATTGGTGTGTATTGTAGACATTTATAGGCACTGATAAACCAGGTTTTTTGTTTAAGTTGCCAGCTAGCATTTTTTATCTTTCTCCCAGAATATTTTGTTGTGTGAATATCTGAACATGACATAAATCAAAATAAAGAACTGAGCCCATTTTTAAACAAAAAATAAAATTGTATTCTAGCTTCATGCATTCTTTTTCTTTTTTTTATCATCATTTTAATGTAGGCTAAGTTTCATAATAATAATAAAAAAGCAACGTTTTGAACAAAAAATATGAGACACTTTTTGTAAAAGACTGGATCAGATTCAGAAAGATAATCAAAACATACAGTAGATGGAGTAGGTTGAGTCCATCAACACCCCTTTGTTGTACGAGTCTTTATTCGGGCAGAATTTAAAGAAAAAGACAAGACAGGAAAACTAATAAAGAAGATAAGCTATAAATACACAAGATCTTCAAAATAAAAGCCTGACAATAATAAGAACTTCAAAACAAAAGACCTCAAAAAGTTAATATTGATATTGTTCACTTGTGTTATATTGTTGCAATTCTAAGCAATTAATCTGGCTATTTGGTGATACAAAAAAATGTAGGAGAAGCTCCACAAATAATTGAAGGTATATGTTTTTATTTTCTTGTATTTCTAATGTTCATTCTTTCCTGTGATGCAGCTCTTTTAAAACTGAAAGCTACTAATGGAGAATGTGCTAAGGAAACTCAGTTTGTGAAAGCTGCCTGCTTGCCCAGAGAACCTTTTTCAGATGGAGCAGAATGCAGCATTTCAGGATGGGGAGCCACAGAGACGTGTACATCTCCATATGTCTATGTTTGAGTTTGTGTTGAAGGTGCATCGATGACAAGACTAAATCTGTTCTCTTTCCCTTTCCTGTCTGTAGCAGAGCATGGCTCCGTGCATTTGCTTGATGCACAGGTTCTGCTGATTTCTCAGGAGGCCTGTTCAAGCAATGAAGTATATCCGGCTTTGCTGGATGACGGCATGTTTTGTGCAGGCTATCTCAAGGGAGGAGTGGACTCCTGTCAGGTGGGTCATCATTTTAACTGTATAATGCGGTTTACAAATATTGAAAGGAGTTGGTGCTGCTGTAACCAGAATGACATTTTGAAACATGGAAAGAAAAGTAAAATTACCACAAAGTAATTATTTTGTTGTCAGATGTCAATACTTTTGTCTCTTTCTGACAGGGTGACTCTGGTGGGCCTCTCACCTGTCAGAAGGATCAAATACACTATGTCTATGGTATAGTGAGCTGGGGAGACAGCTGTGGAGAGAAGAACAAGCCTGGTGTCTATACCAGAATCCTTAAATACTTGGACTGGATCAATGAAAAAACTGCTGGGAGTCAGTAGCATGTCCATTAAAGATTAACCACAACCACAATGGGTTTTTTGTCATGTACTCTGATCTACCAGTAGTGCTTTATACACATTTTTATTGTAGAGTTTTAGATGATTTTTTTGATGAATTAATAATACCTTGTGTCTTAATGTGGATGAATACTTAATATACACAATTTCAGACAGCTACTATTGAAATATCTGACCAATTCAATGTGTCCTTGCTTATATTCATTTCTAGTGTCTGTATAGCTTGCTAGCACCAACAAGAAGTGTTTCTTGCTTTGACCAGCTAGCTACCATTCAAAAGTTTGCGGTCAGTTAAATATTATTTAATACTTTTCAGAAAGGGTGCATTCAATTGATCAAAAGAGTCAATAAAGACATTCATGTTACAAAAAGATTTCTATCTAGATTCTAATAATCTATCATGGTTTCTACCAAAATATTAAGCAGTACAACTGTTTTCCAAATTGATATTGATAATAAATGTTTCTTGAGCACCAAATCAGCATATTAGAATAATTTCTGAAGGATCATGTGACACTGGAGACTGCATCACGGAAATAAAATATATTAAAATATAACATAGTTATTATAAACTGTAATAATATTTCCTATAATAGTTACTGTTTTTGGCGACTAAATGCAGCCTCGGTGACCATAAGAGACTTCTTTCATAAACATGAAAAAATCTTACAGACAGAAAACTTTTGAATGGTAGTGTGCTTGTGGTACACATTATCTATTTATAATAGATACAGTATGTATGCCATCATTTTTATTGAACATTTATTAGTAATATTAATTTACATTTACAAGGCCCACAGTACATAGAGTATATACTGTATTAGGGGTGTGACAATACACTTGACGATACATGATGGCATGAGACGAGACAATATTTTAAAGAAACACTATATTTAAGAAATCGTAAATAACTAAATATGACTGGAAAAATAATATTTTATTTGACTGAAAGTCACAAAATGCAAAACAATGCAGGTGAATTTTACTTATATTGTTCATAAATCAAGCGTAGCGTCAGTTCTGGCAGGCCACGTTAGTCAAGCTCGCATCAGCTGACTCTCAGCTGATCCACGTCTACCTATAGGAATACGATGCCTATCACTGTATACATATATAAGTTCCTTCAGTATTATCAGCAGCTATCCCGTTTCTCAGGAGCCATTACCCTCCTCCATCCCCAGCTCCTCTCGTTAGTTAGTATGGCATTCTGATTCCCCTTGAATCAGAATAAATTCTCTAATTATTTTGTACTTTAAAATCTTGAATTAATGATATCTGCAATACATTCATGTTGGTTCTGTTCCGTTTACCCTAAGTTTTTTTTATTGCTGCTCTCTCTGCTCTTATCCACGCTAGGCTGTATGGATGCACAGGGAGTTCTTGCCCAGAACAGAACCATACCGCCAATTGTCAGTCGTATTCGACGATAGTGGTCCTGACAGAATTATTTTTCATTCCTGGCGAGACAAACTAAGAAATCTACACATAAAGTCAGTGTGAAATCAAACAAACCTGTGCAAGGAGGCCTACTTGGTCTTCCAAATGCTAGGTATGAGTTTTTAAAGATGGTTAGGATTGACAGATTTTCATAGGTTTTGAGTTTGTCCCATGAAGATCATGTCCTGGACAAACAGCAAGGTGTATAGAGTCTGTGAAAGCCCCAGCACAGAATGAGTACAGCGGTATCATGCTATCCACCCCTAAAAATGTCACCAGACCTCCAGGAAAGCTGCAGAAGATCCCTATCCGATGAAAGCATGAGGAAATGGGCAAAGGATGAGCAATACCTCCATGCCAGGCAGTGTAGTCTCCATCAAAGTACTCCAGACACCAAGATTCAGCATGCCGGCCCAACCAGCAGTCCTCCTTTTGGCCTTTTCTTGGGATGGATTGGTAGGTAAGACCAAGTTCCCAGTAGATCTTTCCACTCACATCTACCTCAGTAATGGCGGCCAGAGTTCCAACACTGTACGCTCAAGACGTTAAGGGTGGTGTCAAAGCGGCCCTCATGCTCCGGGACATCCTGCCATACATCTGTGAAAGTGGCACAGTCCCCTTCAGATGAAATAATCAGCATGGGATGGGCAGTGGACGGGTCCAGGACCACTCCTGAGGAATCTGCGAAATGAAGATAGGTTTAAAACTAGACTCAGAAATATATGAGTTAAGGTTTATATAGGTTTAAAATAACCTATGGAACTATTGTAGGTCTACTGTAATTTCTTTGTCAGTGAGCTAAAGAAAAAAAATTAACATTAATTTGGTGCAAGTCATTCCTCCAAAAGATCAACAATTGTATGTGCAATAACTCACAGCTCTTCAGCAGCCGCTTGGCAATAGGGACCTGGGAGCGAATAAACAGTAGTAAATTGTTGGTGAGACCCAGTAGCTGATCTGATTTTGCCTCGTCAAGTTTTATAAGACCAGGGTTTGTTGCTTTTAGCAATTCCAGCACCCTGCCAACAAAAGTGTATTCACATTATATCAGCACCATACTGTAGATAACACCTGCCCTTTATATAAAAGGTTGAGGGTTATTTAGATTAAGGTTAAGTCCTTTAGTTTATATGACCTATGGATTGTCCCAAATAACATTATCCATAATAAGTCAGAAATAATGACCATGTTTACATCAGTATCATTTACATCAGTATCAATACTACAGTAATATTGTGAAATTAAATTTTAAATATATGTTTTCCTTTTTTTTTTTATGTAGCCTAAATTATTAATGTGACGGCAATGTGGCCAGTCTTCAATGTCACAGGATCCTTCAGAAATCATTCTAATATGCTAATTTAGTATACACATAAAATAATAATAACATTATAAAAATTGTTCAGTTATGGAAAATAATGAGAGTAAGGTGTACAGTTTAAATGACCCAGACATTTAATATAATCAAATTAATACAGGCATACTTCATTCCAGATGTCTAGAGTTTTAGAAAGCAAAGCTGGAATATTGCCTTAGTGTGTTTACATGATACTTGTATAATCAGAATATTTGTTAATAAAAAAAAATCCAGGATGCTTTTATTAAAGAAGCACATTAAATAAACCTTTGCTTGAAATGGATGGTGTCAAACATGATATACAATAAAGCCTTTGCAGATGAGTCATCATAGCATGCCTGACATGGTGACAATCTCTCTTAAGTGTGGTTCTAAATATACATACCTGTCCTCATACATTGTGACCTATGAGAGAGAGAGGCAGAATTACAGTGAGAATGCATTATGTTGCAGGGATGGTAGGTTTTGCCATTTATTGTTGGTCATTTTAATTATTTTGTTGTATAGTATGATATTGTCCCTTAAGTGTTTTAAAAGCTATTTTCTTGGTTATATGAACTTTCAGCAAACATTTCATTTATCATTTTGAAAACATTACGGGAACGTTAGTTTTCAATGAAAACATTTCTATGAACGTTCTACAAGAAGATGCATTTTTAAAAATGTTAGACATGCGTCCAACTAAAAGGTTTCAGAAAAAAAAACTTACAAATACTTGTTTTTTTCCCAACATTTTGAGAACATTATTAGACATTCTATTAACATTACTGGAAGACTGTTTGTTCATAACTTATGAACTTATAAAGAACCTTGCCAGAGCATTAGCCAAAGTTCTGAGAGCCTTTTAGCTGGGTATGATGACAGACCCTACTATCCATGGCAGGTTAGGATAAAACAAAAAGAGTCCACAACAATGGATCTGTCCAACCAATTGCTTATAAAAGGCTCACCCTGTCACCGGGCTGCATGTCACTGTCCGTCATCCCTTCATTGAGCTGGACTTGTATTAGTCAGACTTTATTTACAGTTTTGACTCACTTTGATTTCATGGTTAGCTTGCCATTCATTTGTAGTCTCATCATCTGATCACTTCATTTAGCTTGCCATTCAGTTTCTTCAGTCTACATCTGATCACTTCCCTTTGCCTAATAAGAAGATCCTGGGTATTTTTTTGCATGTCTAGTAGAGAAAAGGAAAACAAAATGCATGGGAACTCATGCAAACGTTGACATTTTAGGATAAAAAAGGTAAAAGAGAACAGAGCTTACCTGACACTGAGCTTTCATGTCACCGTGTTGGACTGAGTTGACAGACTGAGTGACGGCCCTTATGTTGCTTTCACAAATCCTTGGAGGGTGATTTGCAACTCTGTAGAATCTAGATGTTCCAGCAGGAGAGATTTTAAGGAGCTCATGCTTCACTACTAGTGAAAGCAGATCACATGGGTGGGTCACAGAGCCACAATCCTGCCAGAGATGAATGGCATTCACCTTGACTTGTTGCTGTGACGCATCTGTCACTATAGACAGGACTCACATACCACTTCCTCTCCAGGCCATTTTTAGAGGTGATATTTAAAGATGTAGATAGTGAGACATTGTCCCATGTGGGTTCATTACAATCAGGCTTTGTAATAAAGTCCGTGTATGCTCTCTACAATGTGTCTTTTAATGTGAAACTAAGTACAAGTGAATTCTGGGAAATGCAGGAATGAGAAGGTCAGTTAGAGCCTTCATGCAGTAGCACGCAGGAGAGCCTATACGATTCAGAATAGTGACAAGAAGTGAACAGAATGAGTAATGTGGAACTCTGAACACAATTCACAAAAATCTTTAACTTTCAGCTCCAGCTCACAGATGAATCCACCAGATGGCAGCAGAGCATACACATGGCTGGACATCTTGAGAGAATCAGATAAACTGCTTCAAGATTTATGACAGAAAATGGTTCTGATGATTAAAATGCTATGGTTGTTGTTGATGACAGTGGTGACATCATTCATGATGCATAATGCCATTCCTGCTAACAAATAACAGTAGGCTATAGGCTATTAGGTATTAGTTTGCTCAATAATATCATTAGTTTGTAGTGTAAAAGGAAACAGTTTGTACAATCATTTGCGTTCCTTTCTCAATAGTATCATTAGTTTGTACAAAAGTATATTTGCACAAGTACATTTAAAAAGGTAAGCACGTATAAATAAATAAACATGCAAACAAGCAGTTTATACAATAGTTTGCATTCCTTTAGATCGTATTTTTGGTTTGTACAATCATTTATTATACAACTATATTTACAAAGAAGACAGACAGACAGACAGACAGATAGACACAGACAGACAGAGACAGGACATTTTAGTACATTAATTAAATAAATCACATACATTTATTTTACTTATTTTGGATAGGATCACCCTTTTGTATTGCTTCATATCCTCATTATTTTGGAATATTGGGCCCAGGTATATCTCACTTGATATTAGTGCTCTAGATTTCATCCAGCGCTCAGATTTGTATCCGTCTAAAAGTGTGCAGACAGGCACTTTTAACAACAACATGTAATTCTAAAAACAGTATTGTAGAATGGCAAAAAAAGAAAAAAAAAAAAAAAAACGAATAGTGCCTACATGAAATATTGCATGGAAACACGAGCACAAATAAAGCATGATCTGACTTATCTTCTGTGATCTTACTTTGTCCTTGCCTTGCTCCCTGTGTAACAATAAAGCACAGTCAGCTTTACGTATGCTCTAATAAATGCAGGCCCAAGCACATTACTGGACTCAGAGGTGGATTGGGAAGACCGCTGTGATCCATAATCCACCTTTCATCAGAATTTCCTGTGGAAATAAAGTCCCTTAATTTCTCCAATCTCCACCATTAGACAGCAAAACCCTGACCCCTCTGTTACCTCCCCTCTGGTCCCTCTTTAAACCATTGCCTATTAGGCAGCTCAGATCAAATCCCTGCTGTTGGACTTTAATAAGAGAATATTTGCTCCTGTATTTTAACCTTGTTATCCAATATCCTGTTCCATTTTCCTCTGAGTGTATGCTATGGGCTGCTTTAATACAGAAAGGGTGCTTGACTTGAGGCCCACATGGAGAAAGAGGCTAAACTTTTCATGTTTTATATTTAAAGCATATAAATAGGTCAATAAAAACAAATCTGTATAAATTAATACCGGTAATGAATATGATCATCGCCTGATATAATCAGCTCTTTGAGTAGTAAGAGCTATTTATGTGAGATTGTTCACGAATCACATGATGTAATATTTAAATTTTGAACAATTTGAGCATTTCAAAAGTCAGTCTTGGTGATCAAGGACATGAAATGTTATATGAGTCCCTTTATCTGTAAACTGTATCTGTGAACATCAACACAAGTGGGTGTGTTAAACTTGACACCTGTTTATGTTTGGCAGAGGACAGTTCATTAAATATGTACAGTGTGTAGTTGTACTGGGTGAGGTTAAGTGCTTTGTAAACCTCTCAGGATTGTATCAATAAAGAAAAGGTCCTTGACGTTTGTAATCACATAGGCCAACTGGTTTTTTGACACCTATTCTTATTAATGTCACATCCACATTTGAAGCCTGGCTGGCATGTGTCGACAACTGCTGAAACAAGTGTCGTCAAGTTTACGATTAGGCTGTAAAGTCAAAACAGGAAGTTAACGTTTTTTCGTTATTAATAAAAGTACATTTTAATAGCATTTTCAAACAACAAATGCCAAGTTAAAGTGCGCTCTCTGATCGTTCAAAACGTCCAATTTTTAACGTCAGTTTTTTTCTGGGTTATGCAAACGTTAAAGAAACATTTCATTTCGTATTTTTTGTAAACATTAAGGGGGATGTTTGAATGTTCTTCAACGTCTTGGAATGACCTTTCCAACGTGATGACGTAATTTTGCGTGGCGCATCTCAGAGGTGGGGCATTTGTGGTTAAAAAAAGTATATATTTTTTATTTTATTTTAGAAAATGATGATCGTTTCGCTAGATTAGACCCTTATTTCTCGACTGGGATCGTGTCGAACCTTTGAAGCTGCATTAAGACTGACATTTGAACCTTCAAACCGTTGGTTGCCATTGAAGTCCATTATATGGAGAAAAATCTTGGAATGTTTTCCTCAAAAACCTTAATTTCTTTTCGACTGAAGAAAGAAAGACATGGCCATCTTGGATGACATAGGGGTGAGCAGGAAATTTTTATTTGAAAGTGAACTTTGAGAGCAGATGACTTTGATTGAACATTTTTATTAACATTACTGGAAGAATGTCTGTTCATAACCTTGAGAACCTTGCCAGAACATTACTCAAGCTCTGAAAATAATAGCGTTTTGTCAAAGACTACATCCAGATTGGATTCAGATGATCAAAAAATAAATGGAGCAGCTCGAGTCCATCAACACCCCTAAGGCTGCACAGTCCTCATCCATTAGGCAGTTTTGATTTATACTGTTTAATGTTGATGATCGTGTTATTTTACATAGGCATCTACTTTGATCCGGAGATTCTGTACTCTTTCAGAAGATGTGTCATAGCGCCCCCTACCATATAAAAACATGGAAAGCTGGAAAATTCCGTCAATGGCGGGAAAAGAGTAAATGTATTTTTAAGATAGTTACTTGTTAGCTGTGCTGGTGGCGTCCCGAGATTCTCATGGCAATTCGTACCTATTTACATTTTGGCAAATTGGTGGCTAATTCGTACGAATTTGTACGATCTCATTCATAAATTTTCCGTACGATCTGCTTACACCCCAGTGACATGTATTTTTAGGGGTAATGGTGGACCTTAATGCTTAATAATGCTTAATTTAATAATCGTTTTTTGTACGATTCGCATTATGAATTCATACGAAATTGCGACCTTGAAATGTACGGTAATCGTAGTAATTACCGTAACAATTCTGAACTGTAAAAAACCTTCATGTGCTTGAAGAACTTGTAAACGCGTAAATTAAAAATTCCGAAAAACAATGAGACAACTAATATTCTACTTTTGTTTTGGTCCGCTTGATCCTGTCCACTGCTAGTTTACCCAAAAATATTTAGACACCACAGTTTGCGGTAAACACAGTATATTTTAGCCATGGAAGCCAGCAAACGAACTGGGTCAGAGATTGCAGATTCTACCTGACCTAAAAATTATCGGCAATGAAACATTGCAAACGTAGCTGATTAACTTGAACATTGTCAATTGCGCCCGTTCATGTAATGTGTCCTCAATCTGGAAGCCCTCTCTCCAATATTTTGAATTTGGACTGCAGTACCCATTCCAACCACTATCTGTCAATATTACATACTGCACTTTTAAGGTGTGTTCGACTTGAAGCGGTGCTGTGCAGACCTATCGGTGTATGACATCAAAGTATCGTGAGAGCGATTCGAAAGCATTCTGAGCTTTATTCACGGCAATTACGACATGGTGTGAACACAGCGATAGTTACGTTTCCCCCTGAGATCAGGTTGGCCAGACAAACCTCAAATGAGAGAAAAAGTAGACACCAAAAGTCATTGAATAATTCTCAAGTGTATTCATTTATTAGTATTTTTAGACATGAAACCCCATCTTTACTGTGATCAACGTTGTTTTTGAGCAAGAGAACGCATCCTGGAAACACATGAGAAGCACTGAACTAATCGCGGATAGGAAACTCTTTCCATGTTAAATGATTAACGTTTTATTATCCAGCAGACCTTCCTGTTTAGTTTAGGTAGCAACATAAATAACAGAACAAAGGATGCACATACAGGCCTGAATGAAAACAGGGCCAGCCGGGCACTGTACAGCCCCACTCATCTTACAGCCTCTCGCTTATATTACCTTCTCACTTACTGTACTTCCCCAGAGCCGGGAAAAGCTATCCCTGTATCTGCATCTCTAATGGCTGCTGCCTTTTGGGGAGTTTTCAAGCAGAAGGAACCGGCAGACAAGCAGCAATCGCTTAGTTAAATGCAGAGAGCAATCTTGAAACAGAAAACTGGAGCAGGACTAGGGGGTTACTGGATGGGCTGAAATGTTATTTGGATGATACCCGTGCATTAAAGCAAGGGGAAGCTGTGTTGAGTTTCTCATTGAGAGGCAGCAGCAGGGCTCAATGCGATAAGGAAATAAGGCTAATGTTACCTGATCTGGTATAATGTGAACCAATTACTACTCCATTGCACTTCATTACAGAACAGTAATAGGGCCGGGGTGAGCCACGCTATATGAGCAGCCGGGGGAAAATTGAGTGGTCATTGATAATATGATAAAAAGTGACAGAGAGAGAGGCCTCTCAAACAAATTATTGAAATTTACAGTGAGTGGGAGAAACAGAATAACCTCATTTAGGCAGCCGTGGGCCAGCACTTGTCCAAAGTAGCACACTAGACACAAAGGACTGCTTATGGAGGGAAATCTAAAACGATCAAAGAATAGTTTTGGGCCCTGAACTCTACAGACCTGTTCGGGACGTTGGAATTATTCAGGCAGCCTTACTTCCTGAGTGCTAACAGGGAATTTGGTGTTTTGTGTGACACTTCTTTTATGCTGTGTGTTTCAGCTGTTATTCATTCTGTCCAGCCATCCATCCATCCATCCATCCATCCATCCATCCATCCATCCATCCATCCATCCATCCATCCATCCATCCATCCATCCATCCATCCATCCATCCATCCATCCATCCATCCATCCATCCATCCATCCATCCATCCATCCATCCATCCATCTATCTATCTATCTATCTATCTATCTATCTATCTATCTATCTATCTTTGTGGACATTTTTATACACATATTATCATATTACTGTTACAAAATGCTATTTTATATCTGCAGATTTCTTTTAACAGATTTTTACTCACTCAACCTAAAAAACAGAAAGAAGGAAGGAAGAGAATAAATCAAAACAATCACTGTCTAAGCACATTTTCAATCATTCACTGTAATCAGATTGTGTTTACCTGAACGGGGACCGTTTTAATGTATTATTAAAAAACTTAAATGGAGTTTAGGCCCGGAAAAACGCTCATATGAAATGGTGTGCAAACAGTGTTGAAAGATTTCAATCGTTATTTGGACAGGCGTCAGACTGGTGAAAGGAAAATTAGCATTGAGACTGTCTTCTGTTGATAAGAGTCTTTGTCGACAGGAATACCAAGAGGTGTGAGTGACACTCTCTCTTTGGCTTTACAAACACAGTCAAGTGCTTGGTAAATGTAAGCACATGATAGAGGAATGACGATATTCTCACACTACCCACTTTATCAAATATAAGACAATATAATGATAAAAATTGCATATATATACACACACACACACACACACACACACACACACACACACACACACACACACACACACACACACACACACACACACACACACACACACACACACACATATATATATATATATAAATATATAATAAATTATCCCTCTGTCTCATAAACGTGTATTACGATGTACCTCTTCTAGAAATATTAATAATACACTAAAGTAGTGAAAAAGATTACTGCAGTGCACATAATTTATAAGGCATTAAAAGTCCAGTTAAACTAAATCACCAGGATCTAAATAGGCAATATATTGAATACACGCTTCATTGACCAAAACTGTTGTGAAACAACTTATCGGTGGCACAATCTTAAACCACTATTTAAAGATCATTTTGCTTTCATCTACTGTCTGTGTTCTGCTGAAAAAGCTCAAACATGATAAGCATTCAATTTGGAATAGCAGCTTTGGCTCTACAGTAATCGCAAAGTGGATATTAATCAGTCCTATTTATCTATAGAAAAGCGTGTGTGGGTCTGGCTCAAGGTAATTGTTTCATCCTGAATAGAAAGTTGGTATGGCGGTCTCATTTTCATAACTAAATGCTCCTTTCAGGCCAGACTGAATCCCAGAAATGAACGCTGTTAGCACTGCCAATCTTACTCGGCAGAAATACGCGGCAGTAATTTGTGTCCGTGATGGTATGTGTGGAGAAAGAATATTAGCTGTGAAAGCTGAGATTGCAAACTTTTAAAAACTTGTTTAAAATGCTAAACTAACAGCGAGATTATAGGGTGGTGGCAGCTCATCTGCTCTAATAAGCCAAAGGTCACAGGGTCAAACCCAAGAAAGTTGCATGAACTAGACAGTTACTGCTATCATTTCTATCACAGTGCCTTGAGCAAATAAGGGTGTTTTTAAGTTTACTGTAGGTCTCCTGAAATGTTTGTCTAAATATCGACTAGAACCAAAAATTCCTTACGCTTACGCTCATCAAAATAAACATGCTCACAATTTCAGCTAATATAGGTCAAATGTGTCAAAGCATCCATTTCATTAGTGATTTGCAGTAATAATGATTGCTTTTTATTAAAAAGGCCCTTCAGAGGCAATTTCATGGTTGCATTGTATACACTGTTGACAAAAACATAGCAAATGTCCAGAAGCATTTTTATTATTTCAAAATTTGCATGTATTTATTTGCATATCATTGCATTATGTTGGCTTCATATTGGAACAAGAGCTTTACAAAAGAAATCAAACATTTCCTGAGGATATTTGCATGTTTTATATAATACTACAGTAAGTGTTACAGCTTTTTAAAATATAATAAAGTGTTTTCTTTTCCAGAATTTCCACTGCACATTGAACAAACATGACGCTTCATAAGACTAACCGGTAACACTTTACAATAAGGTTCATTAGTTTACATTAGTAAATGTATTAACTAACATGAACTAACAATGAGCAATACCTTTAGTATTTATTAATCTTTGTTAATGATAGTTAATAAAAATACAGCTATTCATAGTTTGTTCATGTTAGTTCACACTTCACAGTGAATTAACTAACAAATACAACCTTTGATTTTAATAATGTATTAGTAAATGTAATAATAATATTAACCAAGGTTAATAAATGCTGTAGAAGTATTCATTCTTAGTTCATTAATAATGAACCTTATTGTAAAGGCCTGATTACATCTTGAATTGGTAAACAAACTATGAACAAATCACTCATAAATTAAAATCTGATTTCATCTTATGCTAAATTTAGACCAAAGAAGATCTATTTTAAATCAAATAAGAGTTTTTGACATCTATCCAATTCAGTTATATTGGCATTCTATCACTTCTACAAGAAGGTGCACCTTGCAGTTATGCAATTAATACATCGATTAAATGTGGCAATGATAGAGCAGATTTGTTGAAAATAATAGACTCATGTGTGGTTCTAGATCTCTCTCCATGTTCTCGGGCCACACTTGAAGTCCTGTGTGCAGTACAACCGCTCAACATCCCTAACAAACACAGTCTTTGTATGGAGACTAACATGACACCCAATGTGGAGGAGGTAAGCTTCCTAAAGTTAAACGCATCACTTAGCTCATTTTAAAAGGCTTTGAACAGACAGACATTAACCTGAAATATATGCGGGCCTCTTCCTCCAGCTTAATCCAGTATTTAATTAGAGCGGGTCAAGGGCTGGGGTCGCGTGCCTGGCTGATCGCTGCTTAAAACTTGTCCGCGGCACAAAGAGAGTACTGATAGAATGCAACCGCGGGAATGACTGCAGATCTCCGTCTAACCCTATCGCAGGTTATTCTTACAGAAAGCGAACAGTGAGAGCAGAACACATAGAGAGATATGCTGCTCGAATGTTGTAAACAGCGTTAGATGAGTGGATAGATTAAGGAAATGACAAAAAGTCAAGGCTCTGAAGAGTTAGGCCTGTTTAACAACTTGACATGGTATTTAGCACCTTTAAATGCTCAATTACTTTTAGTGTTATAACTTTCAGCAGTATTTTGACAGTTGAGGAAGTAAGAATATCAGGAGTATTGACTGCATAATTTACTTAATATCTAGAGAATTAGTATTCTCTATATTATATTGTAAACGGTGTGCTACTGCTAATTAAAAGATGTGTTCATGTTAATGTGCAGATTGTTACTTTTGAAATCAGTGACATTGACAATTTGTGCTTTTGTCACACAGCCACTAGAGGACAGAAGTTGACTGCAAAATTCCAAATATGTTCTATAGGCTACAGGAGAATAATCCTCAAATAGTCTGCTCATTACCAAGTCAAAGGACATGACTAGATTTACAGTGAAATGAATTACTTTTAAATGCTATTTCAAATCGTAATTGAAATAATTTCACAATTATAATAGACAAATGGTCCAAATTATTTTTTAAATAAATCACACACAAATTATCCAGGTTGCTGAGTTATATCAGCTTGCTCTGTGATATGTTCTGGCAAAACAATCACATTTTATGAATAATTCCATTGAAAAAACAGTTGTAATTATCTGTGTTATTTTCTCCAAGTGAATAGTATTTTATATTTGCCAGTAAGTACGCTCGTGTGGTTCATATAACAAAGATATCACAAACTCTATAAATTTAATGGAACCTCACAATTCAAATATCAATATTTTTCTCAGTAGAGGTTCTGAAAATTGCAATTGAGGCAGGTTTCACAATATTCTAAGATTATAAATTAAATAATTTCAAAATGTAGCAATAACATTACTTGGTTCGCATTTGACCATGTTTCGGTAAAATAGTAATAATAATGTCTGAACAGCATAAGAAATGAAACACTCTTTTGCCATCATTTGCATAACAGAGACTCATGTTAAGGTTTAAAAAATTTCTAGGCAGTCACATTTTGCTCCCTTCTTTTTAATCTAATTTCATATTGATTGAAGGAAAACAGAATCTCACAATGTCACTAATAAACTGCATCAAAAAGGAAAATATGTCATAACATATGTATGTTTTTCTTCCCGTTAGAGTTTGTGAACACCGTCTTCGATTCATCTCAAAGGCAGACGAGGGTTTAAAACGACACTTCATTCAAGTGCTGACAGGCAAATTCACTCGGATAGAATGATTCACTTCTATACTTGACACCATTCCCAAACTGGTCATCCCGAGCGGAAGCAGATCTGAAAAGTTTGGTCTCTGAGCGTGTCTGAGAGCGAGGGACGGGAGTGTGTGGCAGAGACAGGGACAGGTCTGTTCCACTCCCAGCTCTTAACAAGCATAGTAATACATCAGTCAAAAGCAATAATTTTACAATTAATGAAATTCCAATTTGCCTTCAGAGCATTTCACGTTGACATTTTCCACATTGCAACAGCGCTTTGATAAAGTTTTTTAAAATGCAAAAATGCATGGCAGAGGCTAAAGACCAGCCTGGGTGTCAATGTGCCTGCCAGAGGACTATGGTACTTAATTTTTATCACCACTCGCCCAGGGCAAAGAAAGCCTGAATGTTAACACTGGCACCATTTTCATTATCGCAATATGATTATGGATTTTACTGTGTTTAGCTGATAATACAACCAGGAGCTCACCTTAAAAGAATTTGCTGGGAGCCTCCATTTCCACCCAAATGAAATTTTCATTTGACAAACAAGTACAATTAGGCTGCTCCTCTTGTTCAGTGTCAGTCTGTTTTCTGATTGAACTTAGACCAATTTGCCGACGCTAAATGAGTTTGAATAATTTACATTCTGAATGTCTCGGGGACATTAGCTTTTGGAGTGCTAAGTGGCAGCATGCTTTTTGAAGTTGCTGATGATTAGATGTCATCCTCCCTCTACCTGCACATTTTGCAGCCTACTTCAAAGTTAAGGAGTGAAAAACCTATATACCTTGAAGTACAATGACAAGTTAAAAGTGATTTTTTTCCACTCTTTTTTTGGGCCAATTCTGTTAGGCGGAGAGAAAATTACTTTAATATGTGTGTAATGCACTTCGTTAGATTTAATGCACTTTGCCCTCTCTCCGAGGCGGCTCCTTTCTTATTACAAACATTTCATATTTAGTTCAATAAGATGATTTGTTTCTGTCAAATTCGTATAACAAATAAAACAAAATCGGTTAATTGAACTATATAAAACATTTACTAATTGGGATTTAAGAAATTAAACAGTGAGCGAGCAGGTGCGTAATTTTTAGGGGGGGGGGGGGGGAGGATTGTTTTACAGATATAATACATTTCACGAATCCTTCATTTCTCCTCGAGTGCTAATTTCACACGTGCTGAAGGCTGGATAAACAATCGGAGTCATATTTATTACATAGCCTATATTATGGAAAATGACTCGCCGCCTTCCGACGTTGTTTATTCTGCATTCCGACACACGGATACATTCATACACACATTTAGCTGTGTTATTGGTATGGCTTCCTAATTATGCCCATTAACTTATCATTAGCTTCGGAATCCTTAATATTAGCCTCGCCGTATAGAAAACAAAACAGCTACGAGCCAAGATAGCATTCACGCATTCCCTCGGTTCCCCCCAGAACGGGCAGAGGTCTCTCCGACTCAATGACATCCAGTTGTTGTGTAAGTCTGCCAAGTCAGTTTATGGTTTCCCGTCCACCAGATCCAGTTTCCCTGTACAAATGTGCCTATTGTGCAGGCCTCTTGGCAGAGCAGACATACTTACTTTAATATTTGCGGGGCAGGATAACCTGCTGATACCGAGGAGGTCAGCTTGCCTCTCTATTTGCCTCCCTCTCTAGATTATAACTAGTTTCCATGACTGCGAGCAAACTGAGCCTGGCTTTATCACTGCCTCTGACCGAATCGGTGCGCGCTAACTGTCATTCCTGAACAATGAGCGTACACAGAGTTTGGGTCGAATCCTGCATGTTTAAATAAGCAGTTTTGAGAGACGAGTTACGCAAGACGTCCATTTCACTCACCGCACGTATGTTTGGAAAACAGTCTGATTAAAAGTCGTAATTAGACAAAGTGTGCGCCATTATTGTTTGTATCATTATAACCCTCTTCTGTTTGACATCTGTTTAGGATTCAATCCTGTAGGCAAATTCTCCAGACGACCCAAGCCTCGCTGAGCCATGAAAGACTGTTTTTAGGGCCCACACAATAATGTAAATATATTAGAGGAGAAATTGTGCTGCAGATTACCTTCTATCAATGGGAACTAAGCCTCAGCTCAGAACGGGGAGATGAGGAACTGTTGAAAAGCAGGTCACTATGGGTAGAGGAATAATGCAACATTATTTGTTTTCTCTCTCTCTCTTTTCTCTCGCTTCCTCTACTGGATTTGGAATTGACCTCAAATTTGAGTAACAGCTTTTTCGGAGTAATCCATTCATACTTGAGAATCTGAACACCAACGCAGAGCAGAGCGAGCGAGGCGAGCGAGTGCAAAAGAGAGAGGGAAGGGAAAAAAGAGAAGGGATCGCAAATAAAGGAGGGGGTGGGATAGATGAAAGGCACAAGGATTTTTACAATGTGATTAGGAAGTAATGGGCTTGAAATAATGCTCTCACAGCTTATGGGAACAGTGAAGAAAAATGGGGAATTTCCATTAAGGCTGAGTCGTTTCCCTTATTGAAGGTCAATGGCTCGACTTCGTTTTCCGATATCAAAATCATTACGGAATGGGCCGCGCTTGCCTACCGCTGAAATGGATGAAGCCCTGATTTGGTGCCCACCACCTCCGTCAACAATGAGTCCTCTGTCCTCGTCTGCGATAACTTACTACGCATGCACACACACCGACTCCAGGAGTTCTCCAAAGGCCCAGGTGGAACCGCTTCACCCCATAATGGCTCTGTGGAATGCGGAGTAGTGACCCCTATTGGTTTCCCTTCCATGTGAGAGACACGCGTATGTTAAAGCCTGCTCGCCTTGCCGCTGATGCAGGGAGAGCAATCAGTAGGGCATTACTCCCAGCTTGCCTTAATGAGCGCTGAGTACAGAGGGTTTAGGTTTACACAAGGTTATTAAAGAAACTTAACAAGGGCACACTGAGACAAATCAAGCCCCATGTGCTAATACAGCCCTCTTCTGTCCCGAGAAGGACAAAGTTGATGTTGATTTGTGAATCAGCTCTACTGATGATAGGGGGATTCCTGGAATGAAGCTACACTGAAAACCTTTATGATAATAAGAGTTATTAATTAAGAGTGTTTGTAGTGTCTACAAAATCTAGGTTGCAAGCTAGTCAATGTCATAATTTCAGAGCACACAACATAATTTATACTTGGTTTCTTCCTTTAAGTTGATGATGATTAGAAACTTAACTAAATTGAATAGAGAAATTGATAATAAAATGGAAATAAAAACTAAACTAAAATTCAAAACTAATAACCCTGCGTTGTGATCCATAAGTTGAGTTGGATGTCTGTCCTGATCACAGGGAGAAATATAGCTAAATAAATTGGCTTATTAACTTTTAAAATGGAGGCAAAAATGTTTCAAATATGTTTTGTGTTCAAAAGCCATCTAGCCCAGTGTTTTGGTCCAAATTCATGTCACTTTATAGAAGAAACTATTCGAATTAGACACGTTGCTTTGTGTTCTGCTTTGTAGTTTCGTTTTCACTCTGTTCTCCTTTACCTGCGTTTCTAATTAGTTTCCATATTCTCTAATTCTATCACTCCTGTTCTGATTCAGGCTTATTTCTCCCCATGTATTTAAGCCTTTTCATTAGTTCTTTGTCCGTTATTGTCTTTGCTGTATGTGGTTGAGTTCTAGTTTATCTCCAGAGATTCTCCTGAATCTTCTGTGTGGATTTAAAATAGACTGTATTTGTTTCTACTCTTCCATCGTGCACTTACTACAGCCACAGCCGGTTGTGACAGTTGCATGACATGTCCTTATACTTAAAAACAAAACTATGCAAAGTGAGGGAAAATACAACCATTAAATCCAGGTACACTCATAGCAAAGTTTGTGCCAAAAAACAGTATGTGTCATCTGAGCTGTGAATTACTTGCTGCCAAGAGCATGAAGCTAATACAATTCAATTTTGTATGATAAATAATATTGGAATTGTGTTGGATCACCACTTGATGTCCAATATAAAATCTGGTTCCTGAAGCAAAACCATTTGAAAACCAGTGCTTTATGGCATTGTTTATTCACATTTGTACAAAGCTATCCAGCATTCCTTTCCAGAATATTTAAATGTTGGTTTAAAAAAAAAAAAATCATTATTGCAGTTTTCTTACAGGCTTACAGGTGTTGCTTTCATATACTCTGGAACTGCAAAGAATAAAGTTCAATTCATTTATAAAGCTGAGCGGTGTGCGTTTCATGTTCAAACCCCTTAAGTAGCTGAGAGACCAATACAAAGAGCTGTAGGCCTCTCATTCAACGGTCCGGGTTCTTGGCTGTAATTGAAGAAAAGAACAAATCCTGAAAGAGAAAAATGGTGCCATGAGAAAAATAAGGTGCTCGCGTGGAGTGACGGAAAACAAACAACAGCTCTAAGCAGGCTTTTATTTATTCAGTCACCAGAGAAATCAAACCCAGAAACTGCTGTTACAATTGTTTGCTTTGCTTTCCTCCGCATCTGTCAAAGCATTCCGCCTTGATGATGCTTTGCATATGTTCTATGTGATCTTCACCATTATGCAATGTGGGACTCATGGGGTATTGGGATTCGAGTAATGAACAATGAGAAGCTGTTTACATGCCGATCGTGAATCAGCATCTCTGGAGTTTTAGAATCACAATGGCATTTACTTTAATCTGGATATATGCTACACATGCTAATTAGAGTAATTTCCAGTGGGTAAATTATCACAAGCATTGTAGTATGGCACAATATCAAATAATACCCTCCCTTAGCATACTGTTTTCAATTAAGCAGTATAACATGAGCTAGAGTGTTGTTTATATGAAAATTTAGTTTACATCGCTACGTCTACAGTTGAATTATAGCCATGCTGATATTGAGACCAACAGTTTAAAAAACAAGAAGTTAATGGACTAGTTGCACGTCACCGCCATTTTGGATACCTGGACAGCGAGTGTGCGGTTAGACACTTCCGGTTTCGCATTATGCCCGGTGCAGGGAGCCGGAGAAGTTGTTTATGATTAAATTATATAACTTAAAATACTACCAAGATCCATATTACCATCACACTAGCCAATGGCAATTAAATGCACGGATGTTTAGTCAGATTAATGAATGAAATACAACTGTTCACGAACAGAAGATTGTATTGGACTCATGCTGCATACGCTATGACAATTATGCCAACTGTAAATATAGTTACAACAACGATTAGAGTTGTATAAATAAAATACCCCGGTGTACATTCACACGTTTGCCCTGTGATAGGCTACATATTTATCTCCATAAATACTATTTTCTCAATTCTGCATATGTATTTTCACTTACTCGATCAATATTATCATCACATATTTTACATTTTTAACTGTAGGTAACGTTACCAAAAAAATGTACTATAAGTTTGGGTATATTTTACACATAGTAAAATACTGTATGTTCTGCTTAGACAGATCATGACACCAGACAGATCATGATTTATGAAACAGATGCTCTACTCACAAAATACATGCAGTAATAGAAAGCATAGAAACTCACAGGTGAAATACACAGAAAATTATATGCATTTAAAAATGTGGTCGGGTTGTAAGTCATCCCTCCGGATCTTCTGTATCCACTCAGCCCGTACCGCAGCGTCAACGGGGAATGCATGAAAGCTGACTTTGATTGTAACGTGACGAGACGGTACATATAACGACACACAACAATGAAGTGCTGAGGCTGTCCCCCTCCGAAAGGCAAGTCGCCTCTCTTGAATCCTCAAAACACTCATTATGAAAAATATCTCTCTGGTAATAGAACTCGGTCACTGTTGTCTCTTGCTCTCGCTGTCTCCCGCTCTCGCTGTCAGATCACCGGAAGTACTGGCCCGAAACACTCAGGGTTCGAACGTCAACGGTCACCATTTTGTGCACGGAGCGAATTAAGTAACTTAAGTTTTATATTGCCATTCAGTTTTCAGTTTTGCTCTGCCAACAGCAGAATGAACTGATGTGCGTCTCGGAGTAACACAGTAGTGGTGTTTCCTTTCTGAATGAATCAGGGTTTTGAACAAATTGGTTGAGCGAATAATTCAATGATTGACAGTTGCTGTGTCCGAATGTGCTTACTTCCCTACAGGTGAAAACCCTACTTCTCAGAAATATACTTAAAATTACACTTAAGTATACTTGACTTATATTGACATAAGTCTAAGTATGTTTTTCCTACTATCACATTTTAGATTCTTATAAACTTACATGTTTTGGCATCAAATGCAACAGATTTGTTTGATAATATTGATAAATATAGAATACAGATATGTTCCTTCTGAATTTTGTGTAGTCCACTGGTAGTTGTACATAGGAATTTACTTCAAATCCACTTAACTCTTTCCCCGCCATAAAAGGAATTTTCCGTTATTTATGACAACACTACCTGCCATTGATGGAAATGTTCAGCATTCCATGTTTTCACTGTTATACGGAGTGCTATGAAGCATTTTCTGAAAGGGTACAGAATCTCTGTTGCATTTGCAAGTGTTCAAGTGGGTGTGAAGACCACAAGTGTGTGTAGAACATTTGATTTCCCTGATGGGACACACTTAAAGTGTTGTATAAAAATGCAAGTGTTTACAGAGCTTTATTTTGATTTTCAATAATTTGCATTTAAAAATAAACTTCTAAATGTCTAATCAGTAGTCCCTATGTAACAGGCGACAATTTAGTAATTGTCGTACTTCTAATTTAGTGATAAAAAGCTGCTGCAAATGTTGTACAAGATACACATACTCATCTTTGTACCAATGTACCAATTGTACCATTTTTACTATAAAATTATTATGTAATATCTAATTAATTTAACTTACAGCGGATTGTTTCCCTTAGCGGTATTCAAGATAGTGTGGGTTTAGTGCACTTTGGTGTTTTTAAAACCTGGTACAGTCCTGGTGCGCATGCTTAAGTGGCCAAAACAGCAAGTGTAATCTAATGCAATCTAACGCATGTAATCTAACGCAATCATCAGACATTAAAGACTCATAAAGGTTTTTTTTCTCGCTTGTCACCATGTATTGTCTATGTAACCTGCAGAAAGAGTCACTGCAAAATCCCAATCACTAATACAAATGGAACACACAAACACTGACAAGCGAAGTGATACAAACAGTGAAAATTCTTTGTTCTGGAATGCCAGCCAAATTTGAGAACCAGAAAAAACTCTAGTACAACAATGCATATGAGAACAAAGACATTGAATTATCACTCTCATGCCTAAAATACACAAGTGAATCAGTCTTTGATGAATTAGAGGGTGTCATAGAATCTGAATGATCACAAGTAGCTCAGTGTTGGATTATATATATTTATAAGATATTGTTCTGGTACAATTTACAGGGAATGTAAGGGAATTACTGGGATTGCTTTATAAAAAAAAACACCTACACTGTAACTGGTGAGACACCACACCACTTACCAGCATACTAATCCAAACAAGTGACAAAATAACGCAAACATTTTCCTATTTACATGTTGTGATTTGTATAGTCACAGAGTGTACAAAAAACAAAGTCACATGAGACACAGACATATTTTAACCGTATAAATACTGGGAACTATATTCTCTGAAGGCGAAGCACTGCTACTTGGGCGGAGTGATAACCGCAGCACCTGAGAGGCGCTCTGAACGAACTCTCTGCTCCTCACCACGGCGCGTCTCAGGTGCTGCGGTTAACACTTCGCCCAAGAATATAGTTCCCAGTATTTATACGGTTAAAATATGTCTGTCTCATGTGACTTTGTTTTTTGTACACTTATTTTGTCACTTATTTGGATTAGTATGCTAGCTGCAACCATTTACATCCAGTCTTTGTGCTAAGCTAGGCTAGTATGGACTTATCTAACTCTGGGGGATAAGGTGAATAGGCTAAAGTCCCAAAAAGTCGGAGTGTTCCTTTAAAGACCCCTTAAGAAGCACCAAACTCTTCCTGAATCAGTAATGTTTGCCGTCAGAAGCACAAAGCCCTGCAGTTTTCAAAGTTTAAAAACTAATTAAAGCCGCTCAGATTCTACATGCATTGTGTCCCCCCTTGACAGAGATCTCTGGAAGATCAAGAGTGCCTAAATCTCTCCCAAACCACTCAACAAACAAAAGCTGAGTAATAAATCCTAAATCTGATTTTGGTATCTGCAGTAGGCAGCCCATGTATCCCCAACACAGACAGAGACTCATTGTGCTGGGTGTGTGCATGTCTCTCTCTGCAGAGTACTATAGGATCTGCGTGAATCTAAGAAACCAAGAATCCATTTGGACTTCAAGACTGTCATAAGCATGTTAAAACAAAAGGATGGTTTGATTTTTATGCTGGTATTTCTAGCTTTTATCCACACTGGAATGCTTTCACGATAGACAATGGACATTTTCTATCTGCAAGATGTTGTATTGCAATGACTCATTCAAAATACACAATAATGCAGATCAAGTATGGGATTATCCAACATTATTTCACATAACACTAAATAAAATGGGCAATATATGACAATTGCATTGTGATATATAATTTCGTGTGATTAAGGATTGTACCAAAATAACTGTCATTCACACATCCTATATAGCCCAAAAAGAAAGGATATTGATTAGATAAGGTTTCTGGTACTTTGAAAGCCAGTCAGAAAGCCGATTTAACTGATTACGCACCAAACTGTGATTGTATACGTGGCCATAAAGGTCCTCCTTTCATTGAACACACACTATAAAATAGTCTCTCCTGTATTCTGCAAAAGGGAGAGAGATGGGCAGAACGAGAGAGAGGGAGAGAAAGAGCAAGAGGAGGGGGAGGAAAGGGGAAGCGTTGGGGGCAGAGGGACTCAAACAAACGGTGGAGAGTGGCAAGTTTGCATTGCCCATACCAACAAGGCCCTATCTCATTAACACACCGCTGAAATAAAAGGGGGCTTTTCTGGCTCACAGCTATAAAAAAAATTATCATAGTGATGATGTTCCTCAGCCGTCAACAGAGCTGCGATAACGTTGTTTGATGATGACTTTCCCATGAATGTTAAGCAGCTGCCGCAGTGGAGGAAAGCAGCTTATCAGAGCCTAATGCCCATCTCTAATTCCTGCCCTTCTTGAACTAGCCATTTTCTAACAGCGTTAACTGTCAAATTTACATCCCGTCTTAATGCCACTAAAGAGTACGAAGGATGAAGAGTAAATGACAGCAGTGTAATGAGCAAGGCATCCCTCTTTCCTTCCTTTCCTTTCTCTCTCTCTCTCTCTCTTCTCTCAGTCTGTCTCTCTCTATCTTTAAGGCATGAGATTTTCTAGAATTTGAGAGTACACCTGAGTTAAGAGCTCGAAATGATGCCCTTTTGCTGCAATAAAAGAAATAATTGTGTTATTACGGATTTTATTACGAAATGGATGGATCCTGTAATAGGAATTAAAAATCACTGTAAGTGATTTCAGATTTTGATACCCAATTAATTTAACATTTGAATTGGCCAATTTTCCAGATAGATGCACATTAGCACATAAAGAAGAGCTATAGTTTCTAATTCACAAGCAATATTATGACACATTTATGTCCTGTGAAACCAATTCAAGAAAACAAATCATTTCAGAATTTCAGGTGTTGTAACAGCATATTTTTATGATCCTATGTTCAATTCATCAAAATATGAGGAAAATATTTTATCTTTATTTAAATATTTTAAACATGAAGGAATATTTATTTGACAAAAAAAGAAATCTAGTCTGGACATTACTTTTGGCCACTATATGAATTACTGAACTTTATACTAAAGATTTATTTTGCCTTGTCTGCCATCTTGGATAAAAATTTTCACTGAGTTTGTTGCAGTGCATTGTGGGATAGCCTTCTCTGTCAAGGATACATGTCTTAGAATTTGGTCAACCGTAGAAGATAGCAGATTGGGTTTTAGAACAGAGCAAACAGGCTCATAAACTGAGACAGGTCCTATTTCAATCTACAAAAAGTAGATGTTATCATACTGGAAAAGAAGACATTGGTGCTGTTTAGAAGGTAAATACTTTCCTAATTGCATCATTTCCAGTGTATTGCTTTTATTATTTCACCCGTATTTTAGAGGTGTGTTCAGGCTCCTCATAGTGAGACATGATGTGAACTCAACACTAAGCTAATGCAAATGAGACTTGTTGAAAGTTTTCCAAGGTCTGCATATAATTTAAGATGGCATTTAAGCTTCTTACCCTCGATCTTATCTCTTAAATTAATTCATCAGGTAATATTTCCCATTATTCAAAGGCATTATTTTATGTCAAAGAGAGTAATGGCATGATTACAGAGCCATGCACACAAATTAGCAGTGGAACGTGAACGTTTTCTCTTAGAAAATGATAGTTAGAGCAGCCGGAAATTAATGCAAAGAGGAAAAGAAGGGGAGAAAAAATCCTTTAAAAGGCATTGAAAGTGATATTTGACACAATATATCTGGTCCAGAAGGCCAATTCAATTTGGGATTCTTTTTCATCTTTAATGATATATATCCTCTTCTGTTCAGATTTTGATTCTCCACTGATGAAGAAAGGGGCTACGATTAACTATTCAAGTTTGGAGGCAAAATTGTGCTGGTATAAAAAAAAAGGCAGAATGAGAGTTACCTGCTATCTCCCGCTTCATAATCAGGCATGTAAGTGAAGTTATGAATATGAGGTGTGTTTCATCTGGGCAGCCCCTCACGGGTGGGATGGACGATTCACTCCGATTAAATCTGCGCTCATCTGATTGGAGCGTGTAAGAGATTCTAACTGGGGTACATTTCACACTAATCTGTAAGCCAGTGAAGCTGTCCAAAAGGCAAGGAAGTGTGATTAAAATAAAGAAACAGACAACAGATAAATGTGCTGGAAGTCCTGGACTAAAAAAGGGAATAAATGATTCAATTTAAATGTACGATTTTATCTGGGAATGGTCTGGTTGTGCAACTTTGTGCTTAAACTAATTACAGATGAATGGCGGCAAACTCACCCAGTCTAAAAACCATGACTTCGGCAGCATGTATTTGAAATGCATCGCATTCATAAAATGTACTGCATTGATTTTACTCTACTGTACTTTTTTTTTTTTAATAGACACCCTCATGTTTTAGCTCTAGAGTTAGAGATGAAAACAAATGTGTGCACATATCAAAGATTTATATAAAAAAAAATTAAAAATAATAATATATAAATGTTTCCCTGCTAAAATATAAGTTTTCAGAAATTGCCTTTGGCCAGTGTGGATTTGACACTGGAGAACTGACAAATCTCATCTGGCTTAGCCCATAAACCTTGTTTCTGTTCAATGGAGTGTTTCAAATTTACCCCTATCTCTCTCTCTCTTTTTCTTATTAGTCTTTGTCTATCACCCCATCTCAGCCATCTTTTAAGCATTGTTTTTTTAACTCTCTGATGAATACTCCAGTTGTTTCTTTATCTTTAGTATATACAAAGCTTGCACACTCCATGAGTTAGCAAAACATGAATATTAATCACAACGTTTCCTTTGATTTAAACCTTCTTACTCAAGAAACTACAATGAGTAATAAACCTGCCTCTGCACAAGGAAGTGAATTCTACATAACGTTATTCATCATACTATATAGGTCTACTGCTATAAAACTATAGCTACAAAATATAGATAAAATAAAATGCAATTCTCTTTACAGTTCCATCGTGGAGCATCTTTGGCTTTTCCTCCTTTATGTTTTCACTGTACAGCTACCTAAGGAAGGCTGCGGATTAATGGAATATAATGTTTACAAAGATTTTTTTCCATTTTGCCAACCAAACATCTACTTAAACCTCCTGTAGAGGCTGTAAGAATTATCTTGCCAATCAAATTAGTTTGTTTTAGCTCTAACGGTCTAATCCCAGTAACACTGCCATCCTCTTCAAACTCCTTATTTGAATTAAAATGTCACGCAAGCGAATCATTACAGCTTAATGGTTCAAATACAGCTCACTATTACAGCCATAATAAGTAGTTTGAGGTGACAGGTGAAAATAGAAAATAAAATAAATGAGAATGGCATGATGGACTTATCCAGTGTGAATATGTAACATTAAAATGTATGACGCACCAGGAGATGTCTCCCGCTGTACAATTATACATTATGAGCACTGTCATATTTAGTGCAAAATGTAATCTACTACTCTGCATTCTCACAGGGACGATTTGGGCGGTGATGACGGTGAAAGATCCCACAGTAAAATTGGATTTTTTCAAAGTTGTAAATAATCCTAAAGCACATTTTACAAGAAAATACTATTTTATTTTTTCTACTTAAAAAACACACACACACATTTAATTCAGTCTTTTAGCCTAATTGCTGTTTCTTTGAAAGTATTTGTGAAATTTACTAGCACTTTCTGAGTGAGAATTTCTACACCATTTAGGCCTAGTTCTATTAGTTTATAGTGGGGACAGAATCAGAATATGGAATGTTATTTATTACACACAGCTAATGGTGCAATTAATAAGAGCTGCGTTCCAATTCAGAGGCCAAATGCGTGCATCGTTTCCCAAGAAATGAAGGATACAACAGATGGATCCTTCACTGCCTTGCCTACCCCAGAATTCACTGCGCGGAGTCCGAGTCCACACACTAGCCTTTTAAATGGGAACACAGCCAGAGTCAGACGGTCTCTATAGACCTTATGTGTCCCTTTTCAGCGCTGCTCTCGTTGTATTTTGTCTTCCGGTCTGTATTTTCACAGCAATCTTGTGTATTTATGAATGAACGGCTCGTTTTAAAATCTTTCCAGTCGACTGACATTTGTTAAGACATCTGCTTTAAACATTACAATCCTCATGATAACTTTCGTTAACTTTACTTTAAGTGAATCCACTTCAAAAGCTAATTACTCCTGGACAGCAATGCCATAGAAATATACAGAGCGACCGCAAAAACTGAAGTTCAAAGACAATATTCTACAGATGGCTGCGCCCTTGTTTCTCTGGTGCATAAGGTCTAAAGAGTGGTGCAGGTATGACTTCACTTTGTAGGCCAAAACTCGGAAGCGAGTTAGCATTTTAGCACTTCCGGTTCCATCGCCCCGAATTCAAGCCTATTCAAAACTAGCTCTGTTTTGCATCCGAAATCGCATACTTCCCTACTATATAGTAGTTGAAAGAAGTATGTCCATACAAAAGAAGTATGTCCGAATTCACAGTAGCCTACTCATAAAAGATTAGCAAAAAGTACCTACCGTATACTTCCGGCGAGATTCTAAAGTGTGCATATGATGGACACTTTACTATCCCATGAGGCAAGAGGATTTATGAATGGCAGTGAAGTGACTGATGATGGCAGGTCACATGATAATGACAACATGGCGAATGTAGTTTGTCCGGATTACATTCATACTACATTGAACATACTTTTTTAGCAGTCGTGAAATAATTACTTGCGATTACATACTATGCGATTTCAGATGCAGCCTATATTCCATTTCGCTTGGAAATACATCACAACACTGAAGTACTGAAGTCAGTTGCAACTTAGGGTTCACGCACGGGTCCTTTAACCTCGTCATCACTATTTCTTCCCACTACCCTTAACATTTCTTTGAATTGATACTGTCATTTCTTATCTCGACTCTATCCTTTCTTGCCACCTTTGATTTTTTCCCCTCCCTTCTAGTATTCATTTGCATTTCTATTTAAATAATGCCCTCTTTTCTAATCTGCCATCTCATTTCCCCTAATCCCTACATGCACGGGATCCCACATACATTTTACCTGACTACCCTTATTATTTAACTGCATACAGCTCTTTTGCAAATTATGTGTAGCCTACTAGTGGACTAAAATAAAGCGCATCAAGTTGATACCCCGCACCGGGTCCGCGTCTTTCCACTATCCGACAAACAACACACCGGAGGTCATGTCATTCATTTCCAATGGAGAGTAGTACGGGGGCTTCGTGGAGTTCCTGCGTGAATAGGCCTATGCTATGCAATGTGTTTTGTCTAGTCCGATTAGGATTTGATCTTCGGTTGCAGTGAAAATCTGGGCATGACTTGATTTTGTCCATAAGGAATTGATTGGACCGTTATGGCCACAGAGATATCAAATACATAGGCGCCTCCTTGGTCGCTAGATCGTAACATAGATAGTATATAGAGGGATCGTAGCTTATGTCAACGGCACCGCCATATTTGTCCGGGCAATTTGCCATTATGAGTAGCGGACTGAAGAAAATATCACTGACTATTTTGAGGTTTTACAAACCTTCTACAATCCAAACCAGTTTTCGGGGAATCACCTTTCACATGTAAGTCTGAACTGTTGCTTCTGGTTGCATTTGTTCATTATAACATTATGTTGACAGCTAGTTGATAACAGCTAGCGACATAAGGCTATGAAAAAACTGAGACTTTATAAGACAATCGTATGTCGGAGACATGAAAGGTAGTTATATTTTGGGATGGTAACAATCTCACTTATTACATGGCTACTTGCCAAATAAATAAATAAATAGGCCTACCTGTACAATATTGATTTGAGCTGATATTATTATATAATCTTACTCGGATAAGAGGTGTAATAGGCTATGTCCGATTTTTTAGCTAATCGTTTTTTGAACGACATCTGACTGCTAGAAGATAGTCACTTGTGTTTGGTAAAGGTTTGAGTTTTTATATTAACAATATAACGGTAAGCCGTGACATAAAGACAAAGCCAATTTTCTTTCGCTTTCTTGGTAGAATTTAAAAGAGAAAATGTGTTCAAATCATCATTAAAGGCGTCATTCTGGACGATGGACACAATGTGACATTCTGTCTGCGTAAATATGGTTTAATAAATGAATTAACTCCATAAATAATGGCTGTAATGACATTTTAGGGGACAATAAGTCTGAGCATTGTCAGGAAATAGTTGATGTATGAGTTTCATGCCTCAGCAGTTCCTCAAAATGAATCGGCACAGGAAGATAGCTAGGGCCTTGCAACCAGCCCATTTCCCAGAATTATCTACTTGTTGTCAATTTGCACAGTGGAATTACACATGCAAATTGCACTGCCTGCACAAACACCACTTGGAGATGATAAAAACAAATTAACAAAGGCTATAGAAGAAGGATTTATTTCACTGGCTCACCCAGGTCAAGCAATACATGTATTTGACGATTGTGTGTACCCAATTTTGGTGTAATTATATCTGCAAATTATTCTTTGTAATCTTATTATTTTTTTCCCTTCAACCTTCTTCTTAAACTCATAATTAGCTTCCCTCGCTTCTCTCTCAAAAACAATTCAGCTGGCTGCCCTGTCAGGCTAACAGTGAATAATCTCATCTGGGTGTCACCCTTCTCTTCCTCCTCCCTCGTGCTGCGCCGTTGGACGTTATTGGTAATGGCTTGTACACTGGATACACATGGAGGCTAAAAAGTCAAGGGTCATTAAATACGAGAGCACACCATCGGGCCAAATGCACGGAAAGCAGGCATATAGCCAGTGCAGAAGTCAAGCTATACATAATCGCCTCTTAACATGGTTTCTCATATTCAGAGCTAAATGAGGAATCCCTGGACCTCCGCGTTGGCTAGTATTAGATATCTCATTTACTTTGTACACACTCAGCTAATCTTCTCTAATGAATTCTGCCACCCCAAGCCAGATCCAGATGACTTAAAATTATTACTATTTCCTCAGACATGCGCTTGCTCATTTGAGGCTCAACTCGGCTGGCTCGGGGAGAGAGAAAAAAACAGCCTGTCACATAGATACTAATAATTAAGACTTTGAGATGATTAGTTTATCTCACCACACTTACCACCTCTTTTCCACTGTTACCAAAACTTAATAAGGGTTTCCAAGTTTTAAACTACGAACTCTAAATAAGTAAATGACAGAAATAATGATCTCGAGCCCAAACTGAACAAAAGTGCCAGTAATGAAATAATAATAATAATTTTGACACAGCAAGCTCAGTGATATATTACACCACCAAATTACCTTTAAAAGTTCCAGTTGTCCTTGACATCAAGTTGTCACATATATAATTAAATTGGTATTAACTGTGAGTGGGTGATATCAGTTTGCAATGGAGAGGATATGGGCTACGTAGAGTGACGTTTAATATATCTTGGTGACTTAAGCCCTATCATATTTACTTAAAGTTCTTGATGTTGGATGAAATTTATGTTTTTAAGCTTATACAACATATAGGGTCTACTTAACAGCCTACATTTTCATATTTGATACACGATTTTTGGACATCTAAATTATCAACAGGATCAAAACTTTGCTGAAAATCCTCACTGTAAACCATAATGCTCAAAATAAGTAATTGGTGTAAACTTAAATTAAACAAATTAGTTCAATCAAATTAACTTTTATAAGTATTTAGAACTGTCTTTTTCTTTTGAGTTTACAAAACGAACACATTTTATGTGATCTGAATTGTTTCATTGTTTTGAGTTTTATGAACTTGATTCTTTTAATTTAGACAAACTTAAGTTTAACTGAAACTGCACCCTGGGATTTCTATTTCACTTGAAAGGGAGAGTAAATGCTATAATTAAGTGTTTTTTTTGTGTGGAAGATTGATGTTAAGTGAAAGATTTAGTGTTTAATTTTTTTGCTATGCTAAATTAGAAGAGTTTCTGTTATGTTGGGTTTTTTATCATCATGGTGACGAGTGGAGCATGTTATGTACAGTATATTGCCGTACTCATTGCTATGCTAATGCTATTTAAGCATTGCGTGTTTATAAAGTGTTTATTTCTGCCTTGAGTGCATTCATGGACTCCATTTTATTCGTATCATACTACGGGCCATACAAATATGAACACATCAAACTTTCTTGTATTAGATTTTGTCTAAAAGTTCAATAAATTTGTATTTTTCTGACTGTTATTTCATATCAAGCTTTACATGGTTAAAAAAAGGCCAATATGACCAAATTTTGTCAATAAATACAGGTCAACACAATATACTCGACTAAACAGGAGCATTCAGGTTATAGAAAATAGGCTATATAGGGTACAGAGAGAGAGAGAGAGGAGAGAGAGAGAGAGAGAGAGAGAGAGAGGAGAGAGAGAGAGAGAGAGAGAGAGAGAGAGAGAGAGAGAGAGAGAGCAAATGAGAAAGAGGAAAAGAGATAAATCGCTGGGCACATTCAAAACTAGTGGCACCCCCGCTGGAGGCATATCAAGGAGAAATTATATTGATGAAAATTTGTGACATTATAACAATACAAATGAGCTTGTTGCCTCAGAATCTGTGCACACTAAATAAATCATTTAAGTAAATAGGTGATTTTGCAATTAGGCACAAAGCCCACCCCTATTTAGCAACAAAACAGAAAACTGATGTTATTTGATATAAATAAGCAATTTAAGCATCAGTGTTTTTCGTCTGCCAGTGCCACAGGCTAAACAAGATTAGCATGCTAATCATTTGAATGATAATGTGGTGATGCCCTCAGCTGTCTGAATAAATTGGGAGACATTGCTCATATAAGAGCATTCTTATCACTCTGGAAAACATGAGCAATTGTGTTTTAGTTTGCCATTTGTAAAAAAAAAAAAAAAAAAGTTCATAAAAAAATAGCCTATATATAATTTTCATAACTGAACCAGCGACAACAATGTTTCAATAAGTTTACTCATCATTCTTACCTTAAAGTTTGCTGCTACTGCATAATATGTATTTTCATTAGGAATATTTTTGGTCAAGGTACATTATTTAGGCTAGAAGCCATAATTTGTCATGAATGAAAACGAGTCTGTGTGTGATAGATGATGCTACAGTCTATTTAATAGGCTAGTAAGTTCTATTTATAATTTTCACAACCAGAAATAAAAAAAACCTTCCAAAGTTTTAGTGGAATAACGTCATTGATGCAATAGGCTTATTATATCTTTTCATTAATGACTTTTAACATTTTAACATTGGCAATTTCTTCATGGCTAAAAAAATGGTCCACATATCCACCCACCATCTATTTAGATTAGATTGTTAAAACATGTGATACATATTTAACACATTTTATAACAAAAAACCAATTGGATAAAGATATAAAAATCAGGAATAGATAATAGCATCAGTAGCAGCAGTAGTAGTAGTGGTGGTAGTAGTAGTAGTAGAAATAATAATATTATACAATAAATAATATTATTATTATAAATAAAAAAAATAGAATGAACAAAAAATATTAGTCGTGAACAATTATTCATAACACAGAACAGCAGCTTCCTCTATTTTGTAAAAGGAAGGATCCAATTGCATAATGAGATTAAAGTGACCAATCAGCGTTTCTGTTACAGCTTGGCCTCCTTCGCCGGTCCAATAATGAAGCTCTATGTTCAAAACGCGGAAATACAGAAGTCAACGGTAAGCGTCTTGCTGTTATTGGTGTAGTGCGCTGAAATATTGTGATGTCGTTATATCAACCTGTTGCATTTAATAATATATTTGCTTTATACATAAATCATCTCCATTTTGTGACACAGAATAATGCGGAAGCATGCGACAGTTGCGTTTTTGATGATTCGCCAGATTTAATATGTACAGTGGACTTCTGCCGCCGGGTCTCACTGAGGCTGACCTGAGCTCTGATGATGATGATAATGAGGATGATGAAGGGGTAACATTAGAAAATAGACAAGTACAGACAGACGAGGACCTCTCACTTCAGCCAGGCACAGAGCCACATCCAATTTGTTTACAGGATGAATGTAATACGACAAAAACTGATTTGCAAAATTATGATGCATCTGGGGATGAGTGTCTGCCTGGAGTTTCCTTGGATAACTGGCAAGTACGTGGATTGACCGAAGTTATGTATTTATATGCAGTTATATTGCAAGAGAGTGCAGGTCATGGCTTGATGAAATGTTGTATTCTAGGTCGAATTGTGCAGCATACTTAAAACACTACAGTATAAATAAATCAAGTTGCATTCATTTCAATCAGCATTTATTTTAATATTATTATGTTAGTATCACTGATTGACAGCTGTTATTGTTGCAGAGGTTCAAAGATCTCCAAAGAGCAAAAGATGATCAGAGAATGAAGCAACCGCAAACTAAACGGCAAAGGAAAAGGCGCCACAAGAAAGGTCAAGTTGTTTTTTCATTATCTACCAGTGCTTTTCTCCTATACTATTTCTGTTGTTGTTTATAGTATCTGATGTATTCCATATTTCCATGCAAACATAAACAATGCAAGTTTTTTTTTAAATTTTCTCATGCAGCCACAATGATGCCATGCACTTTGTTTCGGTTGTTGGGTGTCCAGTAGGATTTACTACAGTAGAACTAATATAATCCACATGTACTCTACTTGTGGAGATAAACAACACAATTTTATGCTTTCTAATAAATATGCCTTAATGCATGTTCATACCTGTTTAGACACATTTAATTAACTTCTTTTTTTATATATATACCTCAAACAGGTGGGACACAGAATTGTGACACTGAGCAGAAAAGGTATGGTGGACAATTATGGAGAGTTGAGATAGTTCACCCAAAAATGAAAATTCTGTCAGTAATTACGGTACTCACCCTCATGTTTTTCCAACTTCCAACCCCGTAAGACTTTCGTTCATTTTCGGAACACAAATTAAGATATTTGTGATTATATCTGAGAGCTGTCTCACTCCTCCATAGGCTTCTATTGTAATTGAAACTTGCCGGCCCAGAAAGTTAGTAAAGACAATGTTTAAAATAGTCCAAGTGACTACAGTGGCTCAATCATAAGTTTATCAAGCGACGAGAATATTTTTGTGCGCAAAAAATAACGACTTAATTCAACTATTAATTTTCTTCTGTGTGGGCCTCTGAGTGAGTTCACGTAGTGTAACAGCGCAGCACTTCTGTCTTGTATGTCAGAACGTAGGCTCACTATTGGCCGACGCTGGTCATGTATGTGATGTGTGTGATGCTGGCCAAAAGTGACCCTACATTCTGACGTACAACCCAGAAGCACTGCGCTGTTACACTACGTATTTCTGAAATGTTTTTTTATTTGTTCACTGACTGATGTGAGAAATATGACATTATTACTCTGTAATACACTACACAACTTTTTTAAGCTTCTGACTATGAATCCGTCCAGTTGGACAGAATCAAACATGTTTGATATTTTGAGCTGATTTTAGAACACATTCGGTGCATCGAAAAAAACACATACTGTGAGTAGGTACTACATTTGAAAGTGACATGAAGGCCAAGTATGGTAACCCATACTCAGAATTTGGACACCCACACCTGGACAGTTATTTTTGCTGTGGCGCTCGGGGAGTGATTGGGGGTTAGGTGCCCTGCTCAAGGGCACTCAGTCATTTCCTGCCGGTATTGAGAATCAAACCTGCAACCTTCGGGTTACCAGTCTGACTCTCCAACCATTAGGCCACAACTGCCCCGCATTTGAATTTGAATGTACTTCATGACTGTTAAAAAAACGTACATTCTATGTAGTATGAATATGGGGAGTATGAATGAAATTCAGATGTACTACATCTGCAATGTTGCTAATGTTACGTGACCTACCAGCGTCGGTTGCGTTGCTTCACTAGCATTCATAAATCCTCTCCCGTGGCCTCATGGGATAGTAAAGTGTATGGTATGGTGCTTAGTGTTTAAAAATCTATTTAAATTGTAAAAGTTGTGGTGTATTCCAGACTTGAGGGGAACAAATAAAACATCTAAGTACAAAATTCTTCATGTTTGATTCGCTAAGCACACATATATACCGAAACACTGACTGGCTCTGTAACTCACCAGTTGTAGCAGAAAATAATTGAATCTCACAAAGTGTACATGCTAGTCCTGGAGTGAATAATAATAATAATAATAACAGAAAGACTTGTTCTGTGTCTGTGCCCAGGGAGCCTGAAGAGAAACGGGAGGAGCACTGGAAGGAGCTCACGCAGTATTTTGGCATCAATGATAGACTCAAGCCTCCTCCTTGTAGCAGACCTCCTCTCATGGTAACAATGATTTCCTCCATCTTCCTCTACCACTCTGTGGGTGTCTTAATTCCACTCTGATGCTGAAAGCATTTTTATCCCACTACCTCTCTCTGTTCTCTGTCGACTGTATGTGTAACTCGTAATTGTTTCCTCTATCAAATGTGAAAGACAGAGTGAGGAGGCGTCCTTTCTTCCACATGACACTGAGCATAACAGAATAGATCATATTATATTTAATGATGAGATTACCTTAATCTTGACATGAGGATGTAGCTGCACTGTCTGTTCTGGTTGGTGTTTAATATTTCTCATATGAGGTGGATTTCTCCATTGAAAGCCACAGCACAATGGAGTCAGGAGCTCTCTGTAATGCTGTAATTCAGTGATAGGGAGGGGAACGCTTGCAAATCAAATACACTGGACAGCTTGTGTAACAAATACGACAGTAAGATTTTCCCCTCTCAGAAGCTGAAAGGGCATCATACGTAGAACTGCATAAAGAATATAATAACAGCATATGCCTTTTTTGTCCTCTGTATATGGACATGTTTTTAGTATTACCCACTCTTCCATCACATTGAAGTATGTTGAATATCAGCCTTCTTGAGTTTGGCATTTTTGCAAAAATGTTGCTGTAGAAGTTTCGTAGAGATGATTGTTGCATAGCACTTCCGTATTAGTTATATTAATGCTTAATTTAATATTAATGTGTGCTTATTCTGTTTGGGGCACTATTGTTTGTTTGACTATTTAAAATCTTTGAAAATGAAACTTCTTCAAACTGTTTTAACATTTATGGAATGTTTGGATTTGGAGTAAAGATCTGATTCTCAGGTTGGTGGATTTTGGATACTGGTGTGAGGGAAGGGTAATTACTTTTTTTAAGAAATGTTTGAGTATTTTAGCTTTTTGTTATAAATCAACTCACAAAAAAAACACATTTCTGATCTTCTAACAGATAAACTGAAAATATGATTTCAATTTTTTTCTTAGGAACAAGTGCAAGGTAGATCGTAATACTTTTTGTTTTTAATGAACTTTTACAGTGAAAAGAAGTAATTAAAGAGCCAGTACACCATTTAAAATTTTAATATATTATTTTCTTTTAAAATCATATTAGGATTTATGTTTTAGTGTGTAGAAATTTAGTGTGTATATTATGGCTGCATTGTGCTGGGACATAAACATTGTTGCTTTATTTACCTTTTTCTGCATTAAAAAAAATTGTAAATAGGCATTTATTCAACAAAATTTACCTTATCAACACTGTAGCTGTTATAGCAGGAATAGATTTTTTCCCTGTGGCGTCTGTGCACAGGTTTGCTTATAATGTACAGCTCATTTCATTTAAAGCAGCAATGTGTATTTTTTGCAGTGTATGATTTCTGTTCCTTTTGAGATGAGCAGAATATGTGAGAAAAGAATTCAAGAAAGCTGACTTTGTACATTGGCTCATAATTTAATTTCGTCATGCAGGAGTTTCCTGATTAAATTTTCTATAAATAAGTCTCTTTAAGTGCAAAGCTTTGTAAACAGAACTAATTCATTTGTAACTTCAAGCCATTTTTGCACTAATGCACATTACTTATCATTCTGCAGCATTAGCTCAAAACATTTTTTTTGTGCAGTTATTTTAATTTATAAATTGTCATGTAAGCAGAATGTTGGCAAATGTAATTTGTTTTAAGTAGGAAAACGCCACTAATTCAATTGTCCGTATCGTTTAATGTTGAGCTCAAGTAATTTTGCATTAGCAAGTTAAAATATTGGGTTATTGAGTTAAAATATTGTTTTGATTATATATATATCTGGTTGTCCTGTTAATTTAGACAGCTCTGCTGCTCCATTTTCCCTCGCTTTCAAAGGCTATATCTTTTTTTTATGGATTAAACATTATTAAAAGGCTGAGCATATGCTGTGAAAGGACATTTTAATGGAGTTGTGAGTGAGGCTGATTGGAACAGTCCCTCTGAAATGTTTACCTAAGCAGAATGAATATTATATGACCGTTTCTGAAATCACAGCGTGGAATATACATTAGCTCAGGAATAATTACGAATTGAAGTATGTATTGCATTATGTATGCATTGCTAGTTTTTCATGTTTTTTTGACCATAAGGAGCAACAAACACATCTAGAATGAGTGAAACTGGTTGAAAATGAGAATGTTGTCTTTGTTTTTTGGGGATTTGTCTTATGAAGATCCGTAGTAGCAGACAGAGAGCTCTGCTCCACCAGTCCTGCCGCTTTGATGGAAATATCTAATTAAAGACCAACATTTCTGTTTGGTAACCTCCTGTGGCTAGACAGATTTTTTTTGCCTAATATTTAATCAACCAACGATTTTCATTTACGAGAGGAAATCTACATATTTGTTGTAATGGCAATCATATTAAAAAGAATGCCTGGGGGAGTTTTTAAGTTACTCTTTGATTTTTTTTTTCTTCTTCTTCTTCTCGTCCTTCTATTTCTATTTGAAAATCACTTCATTTTATTTCCCTCCTTCTCATCTTCAGTCAGGCCTGGAAAAGAGCATAGAGAGTGCCATCGCTGAAGGGGACTATGGGAAGGCTGAAGAACTGAGTGACAGTCTTGCTACTCGAGAGGTATGTTGCCCAGATAAGCCATCTCGGGGGGCGCGCCAACTGTGACAAATTGAGCTAATGGGTCTGCGGACATTTTGCCTGGCAAAGACAGAGGCTACAAACACACACACACATTCACACACACTTGGGCTGAAAGTCTTCCAACCCTTTTACACTAAAGTTAATGGAAAGCCCTCCCCCCAGTTTGAAGTACGGCTGTGTCTATAGAACTTTCGGTTCTGCCTTTTAATGAAGGCTACAATGCTTTCAACCCGAGCGCTAAAACATTTTCAAGGTGCCAGTTTTACACCTTTGAAGTGGGCTCATACCTAAATACAGTGCCTGCAGTTTTAAAAAAGACACATTTTAGGAGTGTACGTAGGATCAAGCGCTTCGAAGCTAATTTGGCAGAAAATGTAACATTCGCACAGCTGTAATTGCAGTTAAAAAGACATTCAACTTTTCTGAAGTTGGGGCAATCATAGCGGGCAATATTTTTCAGCCTCGCAACTTTGATTCAATGGAATCTGAAATGCATTCCACTAAATTCCGGCCTAGGCTTTGATTCCAGCATTACTGTGTGGAATTGATGTTCACTGTCAACCTTCAACCGTTTAGTACAGAAAAGATTTGGGTGTGTGCTTCCAGTCCACTTATCTATACATTTGGTGACTTCTAAACATTTTTATACATGATTTTTATTTCTTCAGTCACTCAACCCACCCCAAACCAAGTGTTTTTAATGCAGAAGTGTGTTGACAAAAGAACAATTGTGCAAACTAACTTCTTTCTTTCTTTCTTTCTTTCTTTCTTTCTTTCTTCTCTTTCTTTCTTTCTTTCTTTCTTTCTTCTTTCTATCTTTCTTCTCTCGTTCATTAATTTAATTTTAATTTAATTTTAACTCTTTAATTTAATTTAAAGAGAAAGAACTTTCATTCTTTCTCTCTTTTGTTCGTTCTTTTTTTCTCTTTTGTTCTTTCTTTTGTTTTCTTTCTTTCTTTCTTTCTTTCTTTTTCTTTCACTAATTTAATTGGTTAGTTCTTTCATTCTTTCTCTCTTTCACTAATTTAATTTGTTAGTTCTTTTATTCTTTCTCTCTTTTGTTCATTCTTTCTATCTTTTGTTCGTTCTTTCATTCTTTCTCTCTTTTGTTCGTTCTTTTTTCTCTTCCTCTTTTGTTCGTTGTTTTTTTCTCTTTCCTCTTTCGTTCGTTCTTTTTTCTCTTTCGTTCTTTTTTTGTTCCCTTTCTTTCTTTCTTTCTTTCTTTTTTTCCTTTCTTTCTTTCTTTCTTTCTTTCTTTCTTTCTTTCTTTCTTTCTTTCTTTCTTTCTTTCTTTCTTTCTTTCTTTCTTTCTTTCTTTCTTTCTTTCTTTCTTTCTTTCTTTCTTTCTTAATGTGCTATGTTGTCAGGCAGATTTTATAGCAGGTGTCAGTCTGCATACCAACAATGAACCAGCTTTATTTCATCATGCTTATGCAATAACATATTGCATTAAGTGGTAATTAATCTTGTTAATAACTTTATATTTAGGTGTACTAAGTGGTTTGTGATACTCTTTCTGCAAATCCTTTTTGTGAATTTTCTTTTACGGTTTATTGCCGTGCTGCAAGCTGTATTTATTCCTGGCTTTGGTGCTTTTAAATGTAGTTTTCAGTTTCTACAATAATTAATTTTCTATTAAGATTAATTTTATAGTTTAATTGTGGATAAAACAGTCTCAGGTCATGCTTCGATAAAGCTCTCCCATCCAATTGGGAGGAGCAGTGTTAATCGTGTTAACCTCCAATATTAGTTTCCTACGTAATCAATTACAGCTTCTGTTTCTCTTGGTGTAAATGCGAAAATGACACCATTACTCCGCACTAATGAAATCATATTGTGGTGCTGTTGATTGTTGATTTGAATCAGATTCAAAGCAAGGTGATAATCATGCTCCTAACAACCGTAGCGCCATGGGAACAAGCATTAAATAGCTCAGTAATGCCAACAACAGGCCCTTGGTTTATAGGCAATTTTCTTTTGAGAGACTTTCCGCGGTAATCCATACAGATGCCTCTTACGCTTATCTCTGGAGTATCTCTGTGGTTTTATCTTTTTCTTTCCCAGGTAGACAGAGACATAACGGTTTCTTTGGAAACCATTCTCGGAAACATTTCATCATTACATGGGCTTTATTGTGATGCCACACGGCTATATCAGCCTTTGCCTTTGTTCTTTTGTTTGGTTGAGAATGGCAGATTTAAGCATTCCTTTACAGAGAGTTTATCTAGACTTCAAAAGCAGGTAAAGAATTTCCGAGATGCTATCATGCTGTCTAAATGCTTGCAAATGACAGCACTGAAAATGTTTAAGGTTAGTGCCTCTTATCAAATAACACTGGTATAGTAATTATAGCAGGCGCGTTATTGGTTTGCCATGGCTTGCAGGTAAAAAAACACAAACACAAACTGCATGGCTTTCCTCTTTGATTGACTTACAGGACCATGTTGTCACAGAAAGCTTCTTAGAGCATCAGTGGATTTGAGCAGACTTAGCAGTCTCGAATCTCTCGCTCAGCCAGACGGCTGAGGTCTGCCTCTGACAGAACACTGGCAGTCGCTGCGCAGTAATGCCACTGTTAGCTGCTTTATTTGTTTTCCACTAAAGACTGTATATTACAGTTTTTTACCAGGTAATGTGCATTTGTCATCTGCTGGACATGTCCCTTATGCTCTATAGATTGATTCAGCATCCCTGAGATGTAGGTTTGGAAGTTTGTTTGTGTGAACGTGCCAAGAGAAGATCAAACTCGCATGTTCTTTGTGTCCAACTTTGTATCCATAGCCATGTTAATGGTAACATCATGCTCATGTAGTTCGTGCATTGATAGGGTGGGTTGCTTGCACATATGGAAGATTATTTCTAAATGTAGCACCGCTCAAAAGTTTGGGGTCAGTAATTTTTACTTTTAATTAAAAATACTGTAAAACTGGTAAATACTGTAAAAAAGGTTTTAATTTAATATATTTTTACAAAACGGATTTTCAGCAGCATTACTCCAGTCTTCATTGTCACATGAAATCATGCTAATATGCTGATTTGGCACTCTATTCTTATTATTATCAATGCTGAAAACAGTTGGGCAAGCTTAATAATTTTGTGAAAACTGTGATACAAATTTTTACAGCTTTCTTCAATGAATAGAATGTTCAAAAGAACAGCGTTTATTTGATTTTTAACATTATAAATGTCTTTACTCTCACGTTTGATTAGTTTAAAGCATCCTGGTTGACTTTTTATCACTTTTATGTAGAGGGGAAGTAAAGAAAAGAAAATGATTAAAAGGGAAGAAAGTTGCATGCCAGATTTTAACTTGCATGACCCATATGAACACCAGAGCTCAATGTGCTATTATTATTATTATTTTATGTGAATGGATTTAACCACTACACAAACCAACTATCATACAACATTTCCAGTGAATTAAACACAAATACTAGATAAACAAAAATATGTTGTTCCTTTTAAAGAGTCCTTTGGGGGCAATTTGGGTATTAGTGAAGCATTTTATGCCCTGATTTCTAATCCGGCTAGTATTCATTATCCACCAGCGCTCCGTGCGGCCACAGAGCGCTCTGCCCAGGATAAATGTTGTTGCAGACAGCTGTTTGAAATAATGCAGTGAACAGGCAATAATCCCAGCTGTGGCAAGCCTCAATTTCAAGGTTCTAATAATGTTTGTGTCTACTGCTCTATGAAATACCATACATTCTGTAATATGTTTACATGCTAATACAGCGTTAAATTAAAGGGTTTAGAAGTTGATGAGACAGTGATATACTAAAGGTTATATTTGTTTTGAGCACCTTGTTTTTAACTAGTGCATGGCATAGAGGTATTTTTATTGGTCATAACCGGTTAATCTGTTTACTTTTTCTTTTTTTCTCTCAAATCAAAAGTTTTTATGCTTTTATATATTAAAAAAAATCTGCTGTTTTGAAATGTTTAAATGTAGCCACATTATCGGTTGCTTCCTTGTTTAGCTTTTTTTTTAAATCATATGATATTTTCCATGTTTCCTTTAATCTGCAAATTAAAGCAATTTGTTAAAACCTTCTTTCAAGTTATCCTAAAAAGTGTGTGTTATGTGGGCTTTCATCTTTGTCTAAGTGTTTAAACACAAATGTGGATAGCAAAGGGTTCTTTGAGATTTTCCTTTCATGAAAGTGTATTCAGATATTCCGTAGAAGGTTTAATTGTTTTTGTTTTTTATTCACAAAGCGTTTTGTAAAAGGTGAAAGCTTTTTATTTGATTATAATTAAATACAGTATTATCAAATTCTTCACTGCTTATCCTCCATCCCAAAAAAAAGACACAGGTACTAGTCCAAAATCCAACTGACATTTTAAATGTACACTTATAAAATAAAGGTTATTTAATGGCATTGATCGTTCCATGAAGAACCTTTTTCATCCATTTTGTGATTGCACAAAAGGTTCTTGATAGTGGAAAAGGGTTCTTTAGATTATTAAAATGTTCTTCACACAATGTGCTTGTTTTTTTTAAGAATTGTTCACTGAAAGATTCTTTGGGGAATCTTTTTTTTATGGTTACGCTGTGAAAACCCTCTTTGGAACATGTTGTGCCATATACATCTTACATTGTTGGAAGAGTTTCAGGTCTCGGACTTTAGGACCGCAATATAATACATAAAAATAAATAAAAAATAAATGTATCTTTCAAAGATTATGGCAAAACTGTGACTGTTTGAAAATGTTGTTTCTGTTGTGACTTTTAGAGTCATTGTTTTCAGATGTTTTGATTTTGAACGGCTTTTGTCTGTAGAGAATGAATTACTTCCGTCAACTTATTTTTAAGGGGTTTCATTGAGCCTTCTAAGCACATTTTAATAACAAGAGCTGCAGTTTGAGTCTCAGTGGTAAAAACGAACTGAGCGAGGCTGAACAAAGGACTGTCACACTTTATTATTTCCTACAGTTTTTCTCTGCCCTGATCACAAATATTAGCTCCGCATTACCACTTCAAAACGTCGACTTTCTAGTCTCGAGCGGTGGGGGGTTCTGCGTCCATTTCAAGTTCTCCAGGAGTCAGACAATATGAAAATGATTAAAAGAAGGAGACGCAGTCTGCAAAGAAGTTGTTGGAGGGGGCGCAAAAAGATAAAGTCGGGGGAGTGAGCGGGAGTTCGAGAACACAGGCACACATATTCTTCAGTATGCAAGTTAGATGCTCGCATTTCTTTCGCGTCACAGTCAAGATTATACATTAGCGTTGGCTTTATTATGATCGGTACACCTATTAAATGTGTTGCATTGCTTCATCTCCGAGCAATCAGCTGGGGTTTTGTCCTAATATGCGTTTGAAATACAATGTGTCTCAGTAACTACGAACAGACAGATCTCTAACGACAAAGTTCTCTGAAAGTTTGCCTTTGTGTGTTCTTTACAGGGGTGTCATGCTGGTTGAAGTGCCAGTATTGCAGTTAGGTCAAACTCATTGCTAGACACCAATCCAATTAAAATGCACTAGTTTGACAGCTTTTGTGAAGGAAGATAGTTGGCTTTTGTACAGGCTGTTAAGGCATGGTGCATTAAACATAATGCATGTCTATTTATTTATATAATTATTAATAATCTTAACGGCTTTCTCCTGATTTTGAAAGCAGCGTGATTATGTATTTTTAGCCCTTTTCTCCGTCTATAACACCCAATCTGTAACGAAACCCCGGACTGGCTCTTCCTCCTGTGCGGGCCCCTCTGGCAACAAGAAAACTGCAAAGCAAAAACTCTCCTCTTTGTTCCAATTTCTTTCAGTATTAGCAATTTATCACAGAATGAACTTTTATTATATCTGTAGATGACTCGCATTAAATTTTTGCCCATTAATTTTGAAATGGGTTTTGAAATGGGTCCTAAGCTTTTATCAAATGCTGGGGAATCTCATTTGGATTATTGTATTTCATTAATTACTTAATAGACAAAGCATACTTTTCAATGTAGATTTTTTGTGCTGTTTAATTAATTAGCATGTTTTCTCTTTTAATTAAAGCCATTTTTTTTCGAATGAAAGCCCACAGCAAAACACATATATAATTTGTTTGTAATTAGCCCTTAATTGGTGGTAGTGGAAGCTTAGCACCCTCGTTTCCTTTTTTTCCCCTGATTGCCATTTTATTGCCAGTCAGTCATTAATTAAACTGTTTTTCTAATTAGCTTATAAAACTGTTGATGGCACATTATTGTAAGTGTGAGTTCAAAGCTTGCTAATAAGCCTTGCCTGCTCAGAAGAGGGAAGATAATGAAATGCGCACAAAGCCAGCGAACTTTCAGACTTTTTTTCCACTCCCTTGTTCCCTGAAGATGACAGTCTTATGTATCTGGAATCAGATTATTGGGGCTGAAACACAGAGAAGCGCATTATACCAAGAGCTTTTCCAACTAGATCCCCCTCAGAGAGGCTGCTTCTCTGTATGTCTTGTAATGCTGTTTGTCAAGTTGGTGGCAAGATTACAGGAACTCCTTGTCTTATTTCCCCCACCAACCCCTTGAGACTGATAAGCTATGTTAACTGGATCTTTCACTGTATACAAGGATATCAAGTGTAGGACTCTCAATATGTCACTTTTGCTGAAAGGATTTCGTCGGGTATTGTCACGGGAGCGTGGCCTGTTTCGTTTCATTCAGGCAATGCAGGGGTTTCCATGAGATTTCCCTTGGTATTGTTTTAATGCAAGCTATGATTATTGCTATCTGTTCTAACTGAACGCGTTTGGCATGACAGAGCAGAATTACAATCATGTTATTGATTTATTGGTGATATTAGAGAAAGGCAAAAAGTGTTTGTAAGAAAATGTAACTAGTTCTCATTATACGATGTTGGTATGATCAATTGATTAAGCAAGTTATGGATTATGGGGGGGTGGGGGTGTAATATTCTCATGTATGTGGAATTTGGTTTGCAACCCTTCCTTGGGTTATAGATGCGGATTTAATTAATTTACTGCAAGAAAATACTTTTTTTTTTTCACCACACTTATTTATTTTAAAGCCAGTTTTTCAAGATATTATCACTAAATAATATGATATATTTATACTTTGTCTGCTCCAATATACAGTAGTTTGCAAACTTTATTGTCATATATTTGTGGAAAGCTCAAAAATGAAAGAAATAAGGAATGAACAATGCCCTGGCATCAAGTGACGGACTAGCATTGTAAATGTATGCAGAATGCCTATATTGGACATTAGTGTTTGTGTGTACTTCACAGCAGCCATTGTGGCAGTCAGTGATCTACTATACAACACCAAGTGGGCACTGCACCACTGTTGACTTAACCCACCTAGTGGCCCCACGTTGCAGTTACAGGGCTGAGCAGAAGGAATTCATCCCTCGCAGACCTTTCAAAGGTCACATCATTAATAGCGCTAAATAAACCCAGCACTGAATAAGGCTTTGCTGAGGACTGGCGTAAATGGCACACAATTCCGTTTAAAGAGGAGAGAAGAGAGGTAAACGACAATGGAAATGCACTGAATGTAATTCTTACGGAAATATGGTAAGGTTTAGTGTGACTACCTAGAACAAAGAGCACAAGCGCTTTTTGTTGTGTATGTTATCCCCCCCCCCCCCCCCAAAGCCCACTTTTCCCCCCTTTTTTTTGGATTGTGATTTTCATTCCTTTTTTTTTTTCCTGCCCTGCATTTTTCCTCTGTGCCCGCATTTGATGTGAAAGGATTTGGCACTAAGTCACAAGAGAGGGAAAAGGAGGGGGGGATAAAGATGAAAAAGGAGGGAAAATCATGAAAAGTGGATCAAAAAAGTAAATGAAAAATAATGTCATATTACGGAAAATATGAGAGGCTAATTTGTGCCGACTTTTTGCTAATTTTGTTCTTGCCACAGAAAGAAGTGCTGTCACCTGCTCTGCGCTACACTGATGACAGTGCCAGTGATCCATGAAATAAGCTGCCGCCGGCTTTGTTCTGATAAGAATGAACAAATCTGCACAATGTACTGCGCTCCGAATCTCATTTTCATACTTGCATGCAGGCTAAAAGAAATAAGCTGTTTGCAAGGCTTGATTAATCAGACATTTGAGAGCGCTTTTTTTTTTCTTTTTTGTCTCTTTGATCTGCTCTGTCTCCTAGGTAACTTGCTTGACATTAATGTTGAGCCCCGGTAAAGACAATCGTGGATTGTAGACTGGACTGATTAAAAAAAAAATTAAGACCTTTAATGCTTTGAATATAGTAATGTGTGTGAAAATTGGGGAGTCCCGGCTGGAAGAGTGAAGGGGGGGGGGGGGGGGGGGGGCTTTATTTTTGGTGATAGGGGCAAAATTTGGTTAAAGCTGGAGCGCAGGTTAATGTGGGTAATCCTTGTGTCGAAAACGCAGATAAATCTTAAGATTTAAACCTCAGAAGCCATTTGGCATCCTCTCATTTTGTTGTCTCAAAATGCGTCTTTTTACCAATGTCATTATTGTGTCATGTTTATCTTTTCCCGGCCGCGGTAGCTTTAGCACCTATTCCGCTTAAACGCGCCTCTCCAAAAACACCTGGTGTGAATTATCTGCGAGCAGATCTGCGCTAAACACGGGCATGATCACCCATTATAACTTCCCTCTCTGCGCTGTCTTGCTAGAAAACATGATTTATGGCTCTTAAACCTCCCAAAAAAATGGCAAGGATTTTAAAAAACTGTCATAGTGTGTTAGCTTCAGGTTATGCAGACGCCTTTACAAATCTTCCAAGTGCCTGTATAGATGAATGCCTCGAGGGCCCAGCCGGAACCCCGCTCTCTCAGCCTGCTAAAGGCCTTATCTTAAATCCAAGCAAAGTACCATTAATCTTTTTGAAAGACCTTTATGGCTTTTAATGTATCCCAAATTAGAACATTTTACACCCTTGGTTCCTGAAATATGGCGATAAAAAGCCTTTAGAGTTTAATTTCTCCTTCCTGCTCGCTCTGACCTGCCTAATCCCAGCATGCATTAGGAGATATTTTAGTTTCAGTCTTTCTAATAAAGTTTATCCCACTTAATTATAATTGAAACATTTTTTCCTCTCTCTTGCTCTCTCCAGGTTTTTTCGAGCCTACAAATGGTGGCACATTTCCTCATTACCAATTGAGTTTTTTTTTTTTTTTTCTGTGTTCCCTCTGATTGTGTTCTTTTACTGTTCTAAAGAATTACCCTCATATCCCCTCCCGAAAAAAAAAAAAAAAAACAGGCTGCGAGAAAAAGGCAGTGGGTAAAAAAAAAAAAAAAAAAAAGGTTTGCGAATTGTTCCAACTGTTTATCATAGTTTCTTGCGGTCCAATAATAAACCCATCCCTGGAGTGATGGAAGAGGCCCGGACTCTCCTTTTGTTTCCTGAGCCCTCTGTGTCACTCTGGCTATTGGAATTAATCTAGCCACCCCACACACATTTCCCTCACTGATACCGCCGACATGTGCCTCTCGCCCTCCTCCATTCATTCTGCCATCCTAAGTGCGTGCACTGCAATTTTCAGAATTAAAGGTCCTCTTTAGATGAACAGATTAAGTATATGAGATAATAACATTAATTATGCACATCCATGCTGAGTGGTGGAATGGAGGGTTGGGTGTCCTACTTCTATCTATGAACCGCAAATTCTTTTTTTTATTTTCCAAACTCGAGCATGTGCATGTCCGTGCGGGATACGCCATCCTCGCAGTGATGAAGATATGAACCAGAGGCATTCTTCGAGCACCACCTTGACGCACTGTTGGTGAGGTTTGCCAGGCAGACTGATTTTCTCCAGCTAATGGAGCTTGTCTCTGTCTCCTTCTCAATAGCTGGCCGTGAAAATCGCAGAAGCCGCCGATTGCCGTGACTTCGCTAGCACCAAACAGGAAGCGGAGGCTTCCCGGGCAGCCCAAAAAAGGAGGAAGCAAATCGCTTGGGGGTTTGTGTTTTTTTTTTTTTTCCTTCTTCTGTCTGTCCCCAGTGCTGATACCCTGCAGTTTCATTAAGTCACTCTGCATTTCACACTTTAAATGTCCCTTCTTTCCTGGACTATGTGTTAACTCGTGTATTCACTAGAGCTTTCTAATGAGTATGCGGGTGCTGCTTATCTCTTTGGTCAGTCTCTGAATGCCCTTTGAATAATGTGAGCTTGAAGTAGCCACAATATACAGATTTTGTTTGCATCGACTGCAATTATATGCGAGCATATTTATCCAAAAGAATCTGCTTTGATTGCTTTTTCTTTGCATTGCTTTTATTAAAAAAAATACTTGATTATTTTAACTCAAGTTTGTTACTTTCAATGCTTTTTGTTTGTTTGTGTTTTTAGGTTTGAAGCAAAGAAAAGATGGGAAACCAAAAGCAATATGGGATTCATGTGACATTCGCAGCAGTTGAAATGTATTTAAAAAGATGAGTAAAGATTTGGCATATTGATAATTGTTTAGAGGTAATCTTTTCATAATGCATTATTATCGCGCTCAAATTCCCTTTTTTTGTCATTTAACATTTTATTTCTCTCTGAATCAGCTTTTTTGGTCATTCATTCAGATTTGTGGGTCATTTTTATATAGCTAAATAAATTCTATAAGCACACCATTATTGTAAGATTGGTCGTTATTGTATGTATTTTCGTTCTTTCTCTCATAATTAAATCTGGCGCGTACAACCGCGCACGCCATTTATTTACTGCCGTAAGTGGGTTAATCAGCAGTCGCTTTTTTTCTTCCACGGAGGTATGGAGCGAGGGAAGAGAAAGGAGAGATTAGGGGCCTAATGCAATGTACAGGATAATATGCAATAGGATTTGCCTGGGCAAAATGAAATTTGTCGGCTGTAAGGAGGTTTGAGCAGTCATAAACGAGGAGTTTAGTCGGGTTCGAGTGTAAGATGACTGTGTGTGAGGGAGAAAGCGAACATGGAGATGGAGAACGGCGTGTATGACACTGGACTCAACACATGATGCATCTTTGAGAGGATTCCTGTTGGCAGTGCATTTTTATAAGCCTGTTTATCAGATAAAATCCAGCTGACCGCTCTTTTCAAATATGAAATGTATTTATTTCTGCATAGAGTAGATTATATTTCAGTATGTTAATATAATTATTTTAAAGCAGCAGTTCACCCAAAAATGCTAATTCTGCCATCAAGCTTCTTAGATTTGAAACCAGTCCAAATAGTAGTTTAATGGGTGGACCGACTCAAATTTAAGTTGTTGATCAATGGAAATCTAGCTTGACGGTCATGGTCACCTTTTGCTTTTATAGTGTTGAAAACAATGGCATAATTCTGTTATAAACATCTCTTGTGTTCCACAGAAGAAAGTAAGTCACATGAGTTTTAAAACACACGATGATGGTGAGTAAATAATTAATTTTAGGTTAATTATTTTAAAATGTTCATTTTATGTATATATATTTTAGCAGAATGATTCTTTATGCTGAGCACCTTCCTTTTTTAAACATCCCTCCCACCTCCACACTCTGTCTTATGAGGTCATTAGCGGGAATGTGGAGACTCACTCCCTTGATTTATGCTCTGTTGGCCTGAGGCGGAGACATCTGTAATTTTTAGGGCTTTGACATACCCACCCTGACAACAGCCAACTGACAACTGTAGCACAAACTTGTCAGTGCTGCCTTAAGGCTATGGGCGTGGTTTCAGCCCTGCCAGTTAACTCTGAGACATCTCGCTGAAGGAAAAGCACTGCTCTGTTGTAAATGCCATCTTTAATACATCAGTCAAATTGGGATTGTTACATCATTAGGAAATGAAGTCTTAAAAGATTGCAGGCCAATGATTCCTTATGATTAAAATCTTAAAGTATTTTAGAAATGACTGTAGAGAATCTGGACCTTATTGAAAAAACTGAATAAAAAAAGGGTGTAATATGCATGTGTATAGGGAAATATCCTACCGCTTAAAAGTTTAAGGTCATTGAAGTTGATCAGAAGTGACAGTAAAGATGTTTACATGGTTACAAACAACTTGTGATTTAAATACATGCTGTCCTTTGAGATTGTTCATCAAGGAATCCCAAAGAATCACTGTGAATTTAGTTTCAATATTACAAAAATATTAAGCAGCACCACTGTTTTCAACATCGATAATAATAAGAAATTATTCTTGACAGCAAATCAGCATATTAGAATGATTTCTGAAGGATCATGTGACTCTAAAGATTGGAGTAATGGCTGCTGAAAATTCAGCTTTGCCATCACAGGAATAAATTACATTTTTAAATATATTAAAGTAGAAAACAGTTTGGTGAGATAATATAAAAGACTTCTTCAGGGGGTTTGTCTTCAGTATCTGAACATTCAATATCAATTACATCTGTTATTTACCTGTTATTTATCCATTTAAAAAAATGATTCTGCACTCAGATGATCTGAAAAACATTACAAGATCTTGATGAAACTTTGATTTATGCATATTTCCATGTGTCACAAACATCCGAGACTATGTTTAGAACAAGTCCAAGGCTAAACCACATCTCATCAGTCTACCATTAGTCATCTTGGGCTTTTTGTCTTTATGGAGAGGACATGTCATCACCTATGAGGTGCTAATTACACTCATCTTGCGGAAGGCTTCACACTGAATATCTCATCTGTTGAAAGATAACATCTTTTCACCGCTCCGCCGTACGTCACTGGACTGAAATTCACACACGTTTACAGTAGGCATGATTGGGTGCATACGCAAAGGCTTGTACAAAATATTTTTATTGTTGCATTGCACAACAGCCTGAAGAATGTTTCCAACAGTGTTGTGAGGTTTGCCAGTGACATCTATAATTATTAGGTATGAAACACACTGTTAGCCAGATCTTGCCTTGAAGTGGTAAGTGATGTTTAAAGTTAAAGCAAATGCAAATTATCAACCCTTTAGTTTTCTACAGAATTTATAGAATTGCTCTCTTTGCAGATGGGGATCCTCCATCCATATATATAAATATATCAGAGACTGACACGTAAAAAGAAGAAATTGTTGAATAACGTAGTTATTTTTGTGTGTTTTTTGCACACAAAAAGTATTCTTGTAACTTAATAACATTAAGGTTGAACCGCTGGAGTCACATTGACTATTTTAAAGATGTATTTACCTTTCTTGGCCTTGAAAGTGGCAATTACGTTGCAGTCTGAGGAGTCCGAAAGCTCTCGGATTTCATCAAAAATATCTTAATTCGTGTTCTGAAGATGAACGAAGGTCTTGCGGGTTTGGAACGACAGGAGGGTGAGTAATTAATGACAGAATTGTCTTTTTTTGGGTGAACTAACTCTTCAAGTAAAGTAACCAAGTAAAAAATACTTCGTTACTGTCTACCACTGAAAACCGAGCAATGATTTGTGTGAGCAGAACCTGCTCCACACTCCTCAGCCTTTTGAAAATAACCTGTACATCATTTACAGTAATCCCATGTCCTCCAGGAGTCCGGAAGGAACATGCATCTGCCGGGAAGCTAGTCTCGGGCCGCATACATAAACCATTTCACCATGAGGGAATGTTCCAGAGACCGGCTTTCAGAGAACATGACCATCCTTCTGCTTAGAGGGGTTGCTTGACGGCTCGGTTCCCTATCAAAAGCATCTCAGTCTATTAATCTCTTTGAACGTGGCACAAAGCCTTGAGCTGTGTGTTTGTAGCATTTAAAGCAGGACAATCCGCTTTTCGAAGTCTTCGTGTAGCTTCGCATCTTGCGCAGCGTTACTGCAGGCCAGGCTTGCTCCCTGACCCGTGTTGATTTGTTGTGAAGCGCAGAGGAAAAACTCTTGATGCACATGTTGAAACACTTAAGGGGGGAAAATGCTTATTGTTAGGAAAAGAATAACATAAAAAAAGTCTGTGACATCCAATCCTATTAGATGCTTGAACGTGGCCACGATGCGTTAAAATCCAGGTTTATGCCATGAACATACAGGCATGGTAATCCCTCTTCACTAGAAACCTGCATCACTTGAGGAAAAGAACATGTAAACAGAAATACTACAAGTGGAACCTTGAGGACACAATCATAGCCGAGATTCCCTAGATAAGCGGTTTAGCATGTCGAACGGTGTGATTAACCAGACTTACAAAGAAACACCGATCCATTTGGGAGGAGAATAAAATGTAGCTTCAAAACAATTGAATGTTTTGTCGCGTGCGTGTGAGAGCACTGCTAGCACTCATTGGAAAAGAGGAGCTGTCTGAGGATGTTGACTTTTTCCTCCGCTGATTTAACGACCTGCTTAATTCCGCCGTATCCGCGGCCCTCGCAGATGTTTTGCAGTTTTAATTAGTGTAATCATCGCTCTTGAGAGAGGCCAGGAGGTCACTCAGCGGGCCTTGTTTGTCAAGATGCTCGGAATAATAACACAAAAGACGTGTCATTTATTCTGTCGCTGCGTTCATTAAATAATTATATGTGTCAAGACAAAAGATTCTTAATCAGTCAGGAGAAGAAAAAATAGACTCGTTGCCGGGTCAAATGAGCCTCCATCCTCAAAAAAATTAGTTGGGCTGTTTTTTTTTACTAGTGCCAGTATTTAAAAAGCATTAGATGGATATTTTCTGAAATTATCTGCAAATTTTGGATGATGAGGGCAGGTATATTAAGTTCAGATAAAGCATTTAGTGTCGGTGTCTTATGTAATAGGTTTGGATGGGTATGTTTATAATATAGTTTGCTTAAAGAACTACGTACACAATGTAAAGTTTCAGGAGTGACAACCGCATTTAAATGTGGGAGTGAGTCCCCTGAATTCAGTTTGGTATCCAAAATTCTGACCAAAGAAATATTACAGTGACAAAAGACTCGTTGTGTTCAGCAATTTTAACTAAAGCACAGTTTACAAGACAAAGGTGTCAGCTAACACAACATTAAAAAGTTACCATGGTATAAAAACCTGTAATATTGAGTTGAGACATACAAAAAAACATAAACCAACACATTCTCACACATATATCACATTTCTTTGGGAATTTAAATCTCAGTGGTTTCACAACCAGAAGCTTCACAATGTTGTGGGATCATTGATTCTTATGGTGAGTGATGACGCTACCGGTGTCACTACCTGGTTGACACTACCTGAGTTAAGGTTGTAAAATGTGGTTTTCACTCCAGTTAATTACTGAACTATGTGTGTACAGAACTGAATTTAGCACTAAAAGGTGAACTAACAACCGAATTTAGCTGCAGTGTGTACGTAGCTATATAGCCTAATTTAAAAATAAATAGTCTTAATGCTAAGTTCACCCAAAAAATGAAAATTATCCCATAATTGACTCACCCTCAAGCTAGGTGTCTATGAGTTCCTTCTTCCAGCCAAACACAATATCCTGGCTCTTCCTAGCTTTATAATGGCAGTGAATGGTACCTTGTTTTTTAAAGCCCAAAAAAGCGCATCCATCCATCATTAAAGTAATCTATACGGCTCCAGGGGGTTAATAAAGGCCTTCTGAAGCCAAGCGATGCATTTTTGTAAGAAAAATATCCATAATTATAACTTTATAAACTGTAATCATAGTTTCCGGTAACGTCTGTCCGCACGTTCATGAGAGCGTTGAGTTCCGGCGTATGACTGCGCTTTTTTGGGCTTCAAAAAACAAGGTAACATTCACTCCCATTATATACCTTGGAAGAGCCAGGATATTTTTAAATATAACTCCGATTTGTTTGGCTAGAAGAAGAAAGTTTTACACCTAGGATGGCTTAAGGGTGAGTATAAGATAATTTCATTTTTTTGATGAACTAAACCCTTTAAGCTATGAATAAGAACGTTTAGTAACTTTTACAGAAACTAACTCTCATTTTGTCATTTGTATCATGTTCAACAAACTGCAATGTCAGTGGAGGCCAAATTATGAACGAATTATGAACATTTGTTACTTCAAATTTATTTTGGTAAAGACTTGATAAACTGCCATTGGAAAAAAGATGTCAATATATTTGAAAGTTTTTGTTAACTATCTAGATTACTTTATGCTCTTTTAACGAGGACAACCGTCTGATTAAAAAAAAAAGTATAAATGCAATTTCTACATAATTAAACTAAGCTGTACTGGATATGGATATGGCAACATGTAAAACAGAAAATTGTATTTTACTTAGAAAGCACTTATTATCGTCTAAAAATAACTCTTGAAACAAAATGGAAATGAACTTCCAATTAAAATTATGGTATCTTTAAATGAAATAAATGTTCCCTAGAACAAATATGCTGAATGCGCAGACATAATACTCTTTCATCATTAAAAAATAATGACATATTGCGTGTTATCTGAATTAATTATTAATTAATCTTCATGAATATTACATATTCCTTTTAGTGAAATCCACACAAATGTAATGTAATCTGTGAAGCTATAGCAAAATATGGCATTTCAGTATCTTTTGAAACACTAGTTGACCCATTATTTCAAGAAATAAGGTTTCGTTTTGAGTTTGTTGAACTCCTCCTTTTGCACATTCAGTTTTAAACACAAGAACGTGGTCTGTTGAATGACCCTGTGAGAACGGCCATCGAGTCGCTCAATGGTCAAGACGCTGCTGTGTAAACACACCTGCAGTGAATGATTCACCCTCACCCTCAGGGCTCTGACACCACTGACCGAACTGGAGAAATGCCCCTGTCTTACAAATGGACGCTAAGCGCTCGCAAAAGCCTTCAGGGGATCTGCCCAAATCATCTTAAGTGACGTAATTACCATTAACTTGATTTGTCTTTGTAGCCGGTATACTGCGAAGTGAACGCTGGAAGTCGAATGAAACCTTTTGCCTTTTTCGTTGGGGATTCGGTGTCTATGGTAGACAAAAAGTATCCCGTTCCCCGGCTAATAATTACAAAAGCTAGCTTGATTAGAAATAACCATTAAGGGGCCTTGTTGTCATAGCATCTTGAAACACATTTTGGCTGAGCCTAATTCTGAAATAACATTCGATGATGAAAAAGATGCCATCAAACAGGTTTAAAGGAAAAAATACTTTTTTTTTCTTTCTTTTTGCAGTAAAAGACTTGGCCAAACAAACTCGGACAGGCCGGTGTATATCAGCAAGTTCTAACGAATGTCTGAAAATTACACTTGGCAGCAAGCGAAACAGTTTAGCGTGCATGTATTATAATCAACTGGGTCATTAAATTTGTTGGAGTAGCTGTAAGTCTGTGGCGGTGTTGTGTAGCCGCGCTCCTCCGAGTTATGGCAGCGTCAGTGTTTTCATGTCGAGGGCTGAGCTTATACTTCCAGCGTAGACCTGATGAGTGCTGAACCAATTTGTCTCGGAACCCTTAGGAACTTTGCACAACTCTCTAAAGTAATTCCCTCACTTCTGGCTGCCTAAAACCTTGTCCCAGCACAAACAATAGCAATGCTTTGTAAAAGCCATTCTAAAACCTCTGCCAAGCATAATTTATCATTTGAATGACAATAGGCCACTTAACACAGCTTAAATTATTTCTTTGCACTATCAGCTACTTGACTGGATATGTGTTGTAACTGCACACTATCATTAACTGCAGAGTTTATGAGGTAGTCCCTTATCAAAGGCTTTGCACCACAAGTTTGGGTAGGAACTATGCTGAACTTTCTGTTTTCTCTCGGAGGTAGAAACCGAATGACACAAATCACACATTTCATGGTGTGAAAGAGCTGGTCCTGAGGGAGGGAGCTGTAATTTAGTTGTTTGGAATATTTGCAATCATTTGTGCAACCTCGGATTGCTTAATTCACAAGTCGCAGTCATCACTTTAAATGAAAAGTCTTGCGGATATTAGTGTGTGTATCTGTGAGTGTTCAACGTGATCGTTATATAAAAAAGTTTAGTGATTTTAAAGGGATACTTCCGTGTATCTGTGAGATTCTGTGAAAATGTACTCACCCCCATGTTGTTTGAAACTGCATAACTTCATTTATTTTGCGTGAGTAATTTAGCCAAATGTCAGAGCAGTGATCATTTTTACACCTTTTTTTGTTCTTCAAATTTAGTCGTATTCGTTCATTTTGATGAATTTTACTCTGACTAAAATGGCATCTAATTTTAGTCAATGAAAAAATAATTTAGTTGATGAGAAACCAGATGTTGAAACATTTTATATATGAATTATTATGTATCAGCATTTAACAAAAACATGTGAAAACCTGACCCGAGTCAGTCCCCATGCATTATTAATTTCAACTCAATTATTGCTTATAAAATAATAAAAATGTTTTCATTAGTAATTTTGTTGATCAGTTTAACACTGTGTCTAAGTCGCTTTTTCTATACAATGAAAGTGAATGGTGGCCATGGTTCTGATTCCCATGCACTTTCATAATTACATTTATTTTATTTTATTGTGTGGTAACACTACCATTCAAAAGTTTGGGGTCAGTACGTTTTTATTTTAATAAAAAAAAGAAATGAATACTTATTTAGCAGGGACACGTAAAATTTATCAAAAGGGACAGTAAAGATATTTATGTCACAAAAGATTTCCATTTCAAATAAATGTGGTTTCCACAAAAATATTTAATTACATAAAAAAAATATTGTAATAGAAAACAATCATTATAAATTGTTATAATATTTCACAATGTAACTCTTTTCACTGTGTTGTTGATCAAATAAGTGCAGCCTTGCAGATTTTCTTTCAAAAGCAATAAAAAATCTTACCGATCCGTACTTTTGAACCTTTTGTTTTGAATATTGAATCTGATAACTTGTAAAAACAAGTTATCAGTTCCCCCCCAGATTTGTACATTTTAAAACATATTTACAGCCTGTGTAGCTAAAATCACCATCCACGAATTACAAGTTTTGGCTTGATGTGCTTAAACCAACTAAGTATTTCCAGCTTAGGACTTATTAAAAGTCCAATGACAGATGCACGGTCACAGAAACGGGCCTATTTCATTAGCTTTACTATAACTGATATAATGCATGCCTGCATTAATCCTTTTTGTCTGAGAGGAAAAAGTGGACTAAATGAAGTTCTCGGTTCTCTAAACTAAGCTTGTTCACAAACAAACTAGAAGGCTGAATGCTAAATATGTGACGTCATGAGGCTTAACAGCATTAGGCCTCTGTTGTGTGTGCAGGAACCAGTACCGGCGCTCTGCTCCGCGATTCTTTTGGAAAGCCCAGATTTAATTAGTGCATAAATCCCCTGAAAAATTCATGAATTTGCCTTGCCCCCTGGTTGCAAGTGACTCGGGCAATGGTGTGAGGCTTGCAGGTCGTCCCAATAAAGCAGGGTCACGCATGCAAACGCTCGCACACGCACACACGCATTCAAAGTAAGAAAGAGAAAAGAAACAACTGTTTATGTAAATAGGGGCTGTGTGTTTACTTGATGGAAGAATGGCGGGGCCCTGGTCCCCCCCGTTCAGCTTAGCGAGTCCCAGCCAAAGGGGACCTCTCACCAGCAACTCCAGTCTTATTAAACTGATTACCAACTCCAACTAATTAATCAGAAACGAGGAGGGAGCAGTGTGCGTCGCTCCCAGAATACCCCCTTTCTCTCTTTCTCTCCATCTCCTGGTCCAAACCCCCCTCCTCCACTTTTCTCTCTTCTCTTTCCTCGGCTGTGATTGAAGTAGGGGAACGGTTATTTTTCATGCATCATCAGAACTGGTGGGATGGGAGGACGAGTAGTAATTACCTTACACAAACAAGGCCGAGATTGCCTGTGAAGCCACCTCTTTATTTTAGCTGGTGAGGAGAGAAGCGGGTGGGGGGAGGGAAAAGGGTCGCATAATGACTTCAAAACAGAAGTACAAGTGTGCCTCTTCAAGAGGATGTCGATTCTTTTATGTGAAAACACGTTTCCTTAACGCATCAGGCGGCCGGGAACTTTCAGGATGAATTAAAGGGATGGTTCAAGCAAATGAAGATTCTGTCATCATTTGCTCAAATAGATATGACTTTGTTTTTCTGTTGTTGATGTATTCTGTTGTTGGAGCTTTCAGATTCTGGACCGTTCTGAACTGGAGCTTTCAGATTTAAAAAAGGTGCAAAAGCAGTTTAAAAATATAGAAAATATATAAATAGAAGTAGCCCAAAAGTCTACTGAAGTTATTTGATTGCATTGTTTACGATACAGACCAACAATTACATTGTCCTTCATTGAAAATCACTGAAAATTCACTAATAGTCCAGTAGAGGAGCAGTGTCCAATAGGTGAATACATTTTTGTGTGTGCGCCAGATCAGAATCAGTTGAACTGGTTCACTAACTAGTTTGAATTATTTGTTTACAAATTGTACTTTGGTTTGGTTCTCGAGTTTCTCACTGGTTCAGTGTTTCATTCCCAGTGGATAACTTTAATTATGAGTGAATAATCTTCATCAAAAAACATTGTTAGTGTATCTTTCAGAGGTGGGGGGGGGGGGGGGGGGGGGGGGGGTTATATTTTCTTTAAACTCTTTAGCCTGTTAGCGATGCTTGCGGGACACTTGGCACACTTTTTTATTGCCTTGAAATATTTTAGTAATCGTCATGAGTATCAAACACATTTCGTTGGAAAGGTCTGAGACTCAAGGTTTCGTAGTACACCACTATTTTGTGTTGTGGCAGGAGAATGCGTCAGCCTGTGGCTATTATAGTTCCTAAACAAAATCTTACAAGAACCTCACTTTTTGTGATATCAACTTCAAATGTTACACGCAACATGGTTAGACACATGGCTTTCATTTGATCATAATTTTAGTCCATATTATTTTGTTAAATTAATGAAAATGTACTTTTGCTTTGCAGTAAACTTAAACTTTTCTAAGTTATTTTACTTAAAAAAGAGTCCAACCTCAGGTCTGTATTCCCAAACAATCATTAACAGGTTTAATTATTGTTATGATGCACATTTTACAATTCTTCAAAATGTCTTCTTTTCTGCTCCACGTTTGAAAGTCATATAGTGGTTTTAAATGACATGAAGGTGAGTCAATATTGAGCGTAGTTTAATTTTAGGATGATTATTCCTTTAACATGATGTGTATCCTGGCGCCATGTCCCTTTTTGTAAATTGCGACAATTAAATAATAAACAAAAATGACAAACACGACAACATGCTCTTCCAATATTCCCTTAGTTCCAAGCCCTCCAAACAGAGTGAGATGCCATTGTCAGTGTGTTTTTCCAACACGTTTCTCCGGAGACCAGACTAACACAGTCTTTTCTTCGAACAGCCAATCTCTTAAAATGCCAAGTGTAACTGGGTGCCCTACTGTTCCTAATTAAAGCATGATTAAAGAGCAAAATGAAGGATTCCACAAAAGATGTATTCTCTCTCACTCTCTCTCTCTCTTTCACTCTCTCCGTCTCTCTCTCTTCAAGGAGTTCAGATTAATCCCCATTGGATGTAGTCGAACCATTTATGCATTCCTCTTCTTCTGTTTATCAAATAAACCCAAGTAATTAGAGACTTTAGATAAGTAGGCTAAATGGATGCCCACCCTGTGTTATCCAAGGCGCTCTATCCTGATAGGAACTCTAGCGTGTTTGGTTAATATCTGCTGTTATCCTTGTTGGAGAACAATGCCTTTGTGTCTGGCATCTGTTATTATGCTCACTGGGGCTTCTTTGACCTTAACAGACGGGATAGTCTGATTACATAAACCACTATTCTACACATTACACACTGACAGCACACTTTCATATGGATGGAATTGAAGAATATATATTTATAGAAATAAATCATTTACTAATATAAAAGACAGAGCTTTTTTTCGACAGCTCATTGTGTTCCTAGTACCAGATGAAGCTAGTGTCTCTGTGAAGATCACAAACACAGACGTTTTTGTTCAAGTCTTCATTGAGGTTTGATTTTCCAGCTTTAAACCGAATGCCATTACGCCTGAGAATGTGGAAAACCCCTTGAACACATCTAAGAGTGGAGTACCTGAGTTGGGCCTGTTGGCAACCCTTATGTCTAAAGTACGGGCAACTAATCCTCTTTTTGTTAGTCCGCTATAGAAAGTGAAACCAAATGGAGCCAGAGATTTCCTTTCTGTTCTTGGTGTTATAATGGCATCTATATCATTCTTTCATATTACTTACCGTTCACTAGACACGCACTTTAGTGTTATTGAACGTTCTGAAAGGAAGGGGGGAAAAAAAACGATATTAGCGAATCAGCCTCTCATCTCCACACGCTAATCTCTCAAATCCTTTTTGAAAATAGAAATGATTTGACAGTCCATTTGAGTCACTTTTAGAAGAGAATCCAATGTGTTTAATTGATTGCCCGACGAGCTTGTGTCGTCATTGGAAAAGAGGATGTTAAATCAGATCATCGCATTGTCTTTGTTTATGTAAGGACTCAGAATCGACAGCTCGCTTTTGTTGGATTTGGCTTCTTCTCCGAGGATATCCGTTGTATTCCTTTTCATTTACAATAAGAAAAGGCTGGCTATGCGATCTTGTCTATCCCTTAAGAGATACCTGATATAAAATGCTTGGATAAAGAAGACATAAACACGTCTGAGATTAAGTATCCCCCTTCTGCCATGAATTAAAAGCGCTCATTAGCATATCTCCTTTTCCGGAACACGCTGTCCAGTCGTCCAAAACCAAGCAAATCATGTCTTCTTCTTTTTTGAAAACCTCGCATTTAATAACCTCCCTGTGTTGAATAAACAGAATTAAGTAGGTCAAAATATGATTATGCACCGTTAAAGTGTGTTAAGCTCTCTTCTATTTCAACCGCTCTATAAATTATGCTAATTATGTTAGCTATTCTCAGTTGATTGGCCTCCAAATGATTTAAAAACGATCATTGCTCTGAATTGAAATATGTATTCAAATTTAGCAAGGACATAGTATAGGACATACTATGTGTATTTTGAACATTAAAGCAGCATTTTTCATATGATTGGTATTTAATAGTATTCTCCGTTTTCCTGTGACCACTGTTAAAGAAAATAAGTAAATGATAATATTAAGTTATGACAACATGTTTCTACATTTCTTTAATCAAAATAAGTTAAGCCATTTTCAACTTTGTTATACAAGATTCAACTCATTTTTTAAAGTCATTTTAATGTAATTTAAGTTGAAATGACTTAAACATCCAAGTTGATTGTACTTAAAAATTTAAGGCAACCTTTTTTTTCACAGTAGCCATTTCAAATGGTCATTTTGATTCTCTCTCTTTCTCTTTCTCCATGTTTTGCATTATAAAACTGCTGTGAGAAGAATGGCAAACACCGTTAATCTCTTCTCTTGCTCACTGCCAATACATTACAAAAGGCCTAAGATAGGATTCAGCTCCAGTAGAGTAAACACTTACAATTCAGCAATTGTCCATTACGTCTAAATGCGGACGATAACAAGCCTCATTAATTTAACTGCGAGCGTAAGTGGGGTAACACGAATCAGAATTAATAATTGGCCTCCAATGTAAATGCAATTGGCATTTTCCAAATTGTTTCTCCAAATTCTGGCTGTAGCTCACACAGGTTTTTTTTTCTTCGTCTCCCCCCTCCCCAATCCTAGGGATAGGTTTAGTCATGGATGGCTCTTTTAATTTGTTTACCACCTTCTCTCCTTTTCCCAGAAAACTGATCAAGAAGCCATTTAATTGTTGCAAGAAAAGGAATCACTTCCACCCGTCCCTTGTTTTGTTGCCAAGTGTGCTGCCAGGAACATGAAATATCTCACCATTTGTTTGTTGTAAGTCCTTGTAAGGAGAAAATCAGGTCAAATATAATGAAGGGCTTGTTAAAGGCCCCCAGATTTCTCTCCTGACGACACTTATTTTGATTAGTCCTCAGAAAAGCTCGGCTCTCGGAAGAACTCGTTCACAACTTTAATCCATTCCGGGGTTAAAGCTAGAATGGCGAATTTAATGAGCAACTTTTAAAGACTTCAAAACACTGATGAGCTGAACTGTGGCACTTACATAGAATCATCTTTTAAAACAATACTATCAGACGTTTTTTTGACCTTGTGAATTCTCTACTCGCTCTTTCCGTGCTCATTACTCTCGGTCACTTGCATCTTGTTGTGAAAGTGCGGATGTCGCTGCGGTAAGTGCATGTGAAAGGTGCATTTCTGGAAACACACCTGAGTGTGTGTGACAGGCAGGAGCTCCAGGGAGACAGACGGAGAGAGAGCGACAGGCTCAGGCTTGCCCCTCATCATCTGGCAGGAGACGCAGACACTGCGCTTTTTAAAAATGAATGGTAATTTAATTAACTCTTTCCTCCCCACAGGCTGTTTTGCACAGATGGAGCTAAGTGAGGGCGAGGGCAGCGGTAAAGGACTTGCTGTTGTTGCCAAGGGTTGGACAGTGTGAAAGTTGCTATGTGGACTTTAAGCAGTGCGGATTATGACTAGTCAGTCCCAGGTGATATTGAGAGACACAAACCTCCTGGGGGAGATTGGAAAAGTTGTGTTCACATAGCTTTAGCAGTCAGTGCGTCTCTGTCAAAGTACTGCGGAGGAAAAACAAAAACAGCTGTCGTTGTAGTTTAACGCTGGCTGCTCAAATATTGTTCTGGCAATGCAAAATAGAAAAACGATGAATGTAAAACTTAATCAGAGCCCTTACCCTATGCTTCATTTTTTTTTTCATATATATTTTTTATTTATATAAAATTAATGGCAATTATCAATATGTTTACATGCTTAATTATTATTATTATTATTTATTTATTATTATTAAAAATAAAGTACTTGCTATTGGTGAAACTATATAAACAATATTAAAGGGATAGTTAAACCAAAAAGGTCAATACTATCATACTCACCTTCATGTCATTACAATATGAAACAGAAACTTGAACCAGAAAATTTTAAGTTATTTTTTGTGTGAGCGCATGATTATTATTTTTTTGCGATACCATCAATCTCGTAATGCATCGATATTCCTTTGAGATCCAATACAAAATCCATACTGTAGTGCAGTACCTTTATGACAGGGATGTTTTGTTTGTATCATCTACATTGACCAGTGGTTACAGGTTCATGGGTCTCAGCCATAGTGGTGGGTATTCCCAGTCGAGCGCAGATAATTGGTCCAGTCCCGCTCAACACAAGTCCAGACTTGAGAGGCATGAATGTGCATACATGACTGCCTCATTGGCTCTGTGGGTGGGCAGAAGGTGGTTAGGCCTTCTGGGGGATCTCGTGTCATGTGATTGGAGTTTTTTCTAAAGCGGGGAGAAAGTGTATCCCAGAGATGAACTCCACAGGCACAGGGTCAGTTCTTTTAGAGTCAATGGGATGAGGTCTCCTCATGATGGTGGTGGATGTTTTGACCACACTGTCAGTTTCAGTGTGGCCCTGGAGACTGAGGTCTGTTTTGAGAAGGTTTAAAGTATTCTCTGTGGAGGCGTACTCAGTCTGTGGGTGTGTGTAATTGCATTTGGAGTCATTGAGACAATAGTTCGGTCTATTCATCTATCTATCTATCTATCTATCTATCTATCTATCTATCTATCTATCTATCTATCTATCTATCATCACGGTAGAACGACATCTGTCTCTCTGTTTGCATTTTTTCTATATTTTCCATTTTTATCTTTTTATCCATCCATCACCCATCATTCATCCATCAGCTCATTTTTAAATATCTTTTTTATCATCCATACATCCATCCTTTTTGTTTAATCCATCCATTTTTTAATAATTTTATCCATCCATCTATTCTTAACATCTTTTCATCCATCCATTTTTTATATATTTTTATCCATCCATCCATTTTTAATATCTTTTTATTTTAATATCATTTTATCAAATATCAAATATATATTTATCCATCCATCAAAACATCCATCCATTTTTAAATATTTTTATCCATCCATCCATCCATCACAAACATGTCACACCTTTTTATTTGTGATTCAATGAGACAAGTTGACTCTCTCATAGACTTACCAAGAGTCCTGTTTGGAGCGAAGCTTCTTCACCTGTATAGTTACACAAGAACTAGTCGAGATGTTGTGTGCTTTAAAACCATGCACTTAAACAGCACTTTGACTGACATAATTGATGTGGGAATTTCCTGGTTATTTCTCGCGCGCTCTCTCTCCCCCTTTCCATGTATATCCCTTTTTCTTTCTCTGTTTTTCTAATGACATATTTAACAATTTGTCATAAACACCACAATCATACCCTCTACCACGGGAATTTCTATTAAAGGGGGTTGAGGGGAGAATCAGCGAATAAATAAAAGACATTCTCGGGGGAAATCAAGGAAACATGCAGATACATGTTGAAACTCTAGAGAGGCTTCTCATTGAGACTTGAGAGGGATCTGCCAAACGCTGATGTGATGGAACCACAGATGCCACACAACAAGAGGAGGGGAAAAAAACAGAGGGCCCGAGACCCGCAAGAAATAATGAAGCAATTAGAGAGACAATTATGAGCACCTGTGATGCTGATTGGCACACTCACACTCCATCTGTGTTTTCCTGATGCTAAAGATGCCTTAATGTTGCTAAGTTAACCTCTAACAAGGCCAGTAATGATTAGGAGAGCCCAAACTTACCGTCACACACACACACACACACACACGCGTGTCCTCATCTGTGCTCCATACACACACAGGAGGTTTGCATTAGGAAGAAGAGTTCATCCCATAGAGCAGTATTGCGTCATGTATTATTGAAGCTCTTGCTTGTATAAACACAACTCCAATAAATTGGGGTCTCCATTTTTCCGATTCATTAACGTTAATGCAGTTTTAATTAGTACTTGATTTGAAGCCTATTAGATGTAATTTATAAGTCCTCTCTCGGACCTGCAAACTTTGCTTCATGGGATTACTAAGATAAAAGGGCCGAACTGAATTAGTCACTGTCTGGTACCGGCATGGGCTCTGAGATTCCTCTCTATCAGTTCTAACTGCCTGTTTATTTGCACAAGTGCTTTCAATCACATTAGGTCGGACTAATGAATGGTGGCTTTCTCTTCTGGGATTGCATCACCAGTCTTGTCAACTCTTTCTGTCAGATTAAAACCATCCGTAATCAAGTCTGAAGGAAAAGGGTGTTCCTACATTGACGTTTCTCTGCGATTTCCTGAAACAACTCTCTCTCTCTCCCTCAAAAGCTCTCTCATGGGCGAGTCTCTTTTTAATAGCTGGTTTTATAAAGGATCAATTATTCAAGAGAAGAGAGAGAGGATATGGCCTTGGAATTAATGGAGCCGCTGAGCTTTTCAATTGCACTCGCGATTTATGTGTGGCCTTTTGCCTTAGTGGGAGAGAGATAAGGCATTAACATCATCATCTTATAACCTGACTTACACGTCATACTTCTTTGTGTATCATGTCGTCTGTTGTGATCAGCTCAGTGAATGCCATTGTGAAGGAAATTGTGATTATTATTAACATAAAGTCAAAAAATGACTGTTCTTTCCAGGAGCTGTTTAACTAAACTAATGAACAGGTTTGGATGAAACAGGTTGTGTGTGTGCGTGCGTGCGTGCGTGTGTGTGTGTGTTTGTGTTTGTGCGTGCGTGTGTGTGTGTGTGTGTGTGTGTGTGTGTGTGTGTGTGTGTGTGTGTGTGTGTGTGTGTGTGTGTGCGCAAGAAATAAGTATTATATATAGATAAATCTGAATATTTATTTATAAATCCAGCATATACTTTTTTCTTTTACACACACACACACACACACACACACACACACACACACACACACACACACACACACACACACGTGTATATATATATATATATATATATATACTGTATATATGTATTTCTAAATTCACACTTTTTTATATATTCAGAGTTATGACTTTTCGGGATATACATCTACTGTGTATTCTGAATCATAACTATCTATTCAAATATTTAAATCTATATTTAGACCTACAAAATGTTGATATTGAGAATGATTAACATCTGTATTTTCATGATATCCATTTATATTTTCATATTTACATTATATTCACTTATAACTATCTATTCAGATTTATAAATAAATATTCAGATTTACATTTATATATTTAGAAATGTGACATTATATTCAGGATTTATGTATGTATGTATGTATGTATGTATGTACTTGATGTCCAAATATACACTGCCATGAAAAACAGTAGGCTAACTGGACTACACACAAACATCTGTATCTCTCAGTATCGGTTCTCTGTAGTAAAGGTCTTTGTAAACGTGTGAGTGGCAGCGATATTACCTGTTGCTCATCTGTTTCTGCTTTCACGTATGAACACCACAAAGCAGTAAAACTCCCAGGATAGACACCAATGCAACCGACCTCCTCGTTTTGTTTTGATATACTTATTCTGGGAGACACAGAGTGAAATGTTAGAAGAGAGTAAAATTTAGCAGAACAGGACAGATACTGTAACATGGTTCCCCTTTGCTGACAGCCAAAGTCACAACAGATGAGAAAATCCCCCCTTTCCAACATGACGTGCTTACTGTATGGAAGAGATCGTTAACATGTTCAATTTGAAGGCCATGTCGCACACAGATGTTTATCTCAAGCGTGGAAAGACAAGAAAACTTTCTGACAGGAGAGCAGCGAGGAACAGGTGGAGCACTTCTGCTGCACAGGTTCCCTGGGAAAGAGATATTCTCTTTCACTAGCATGTGTTTGTGAATTGCCCCTAGACGTGAATTAAAACGGTCCCATCTGTAACCTTATAAGACGCAGCTTTGCTCGCAAGACCTGAGATCGATTTTGTGCACTTATTCTTTGAGAGGAAAAACGCAAAAGAAGCTCGCCGGGGATCCGTTTTTCAGACGGATAATGGCATTGTGAAACAAGGGGGGCAATGAAGGGCAGCGCTTTCACACATTCTTACATCTTTATATCTACATAACATGAACCATATTTACGATCAAAATCGCAGCCGCACACACAGAAGGTTCCACTTCATTCAATCTACCTCAAGCTATTACATTTATACTGTGTGCTGTTCGTTCGTTTATTAGCTTATACAAACAGCTGTACTGGAACTAGATATTTTATCCTCAAGGAATCATACGTTTTACTTTTCTTAAGTGAAAAAAACGTTTTGCTGTATTCCTTTTTATTCTTTCATATCGACTTGCATGTGTAATAATAGCTTTTGACTGACACTTGACCTTTGGCTCTATTCCTCGTGCTTGCAGACAGTGTGGAGAGGAGAGAGAGGTTTGCTGGCTCGACTTAGTTTATCAGTCTAACCGGCTCCAGCCACTAGATGGGGTATGATAACCATGAAGAGATTCCCCGCAAGCTCTCAACTACTTTAAAACCTTTAGATCAGTGGCTCCCAACTGGTTTTGTTTGAGCATCCATGTTTTACGCTGGTCATCATGTGACGACCAACAGAGTTCCACACTTATTTTGTGTGTAAATGTGAATGATATAAAAATTTACAATTGAAACTTGTTCTTAATAATACAGACTGAACAGGACAATTGACATGTTTAAATCCATGAGCAGCAGCAGAAGATTTAACAATTGTAACAAACAGACTAAATATTACATTGGGATGTCCACATTGTGTAGTAGTTCTAGACAAAAAAAACCAGAAATTCTAAAAACCTAAATTCTTTACTGTCCTATGCACAAGTTGATGGTTAGTTGCAGTTTATTATTATTATTTATTTATTTATTTATTTTTTAGTTAGTTAGTTTTCCCCCCTATGATACATGAAAAATAGACTAAAGTGAATAAAAGAAAGAAAGATTTAAATCTCATTTTTTTCCACAGGTCTTGTTGGTGATTTATGGTTTCCTTTTCCTCAAATGAAAACTTTGCACTTGCAGTACACTATAATATTTTTTTATGGCTGTCTTTAAAGACGGGGAATTTCATAGTAAGTGGTAGACCAATAAAAGTCAATTGTAATTTACATTAACAACATGATAACTGGTCTGTATTTCTGTCCTTAGAAATGTAGTGACATACCAACTTGACATGATGCCAGGGCTTAGGAAATTTTGCAGTTGTAGTACCGTGTAAATCTATGTGTGTAAACAACTGTTGAACTCACTCTTTTTGTGACGATGACTTTGTAATATCAAACCTGCAGTGAAGTTAGTGGATTGGAATCAGTGAGAAATACTGCAAGCATTTAACAACGTTAATGTATTTGAAATAAAGTTTACAAAAAAGTAGAAATATTCTGGTTTAATGTCTAACTTGAAACTAAAAATTACAATTACAGCAAATTTCTGACCCCAAAAAATAAAAAAAATGCAGGTGTGCAAGAATCAATTTACATAAAGTTTTTGGTTTCAATTCATAAATTCCCAAGCTAGCGAAAATGTCAGCATGTAACCAAAGCAAAACACTCTCTGGGTGGATATTCCATCCTTCATGAATATTAAAATCTTTCCAAACTAATCACGGGTGTTTTGGGTTTCATCCATGTAACCTGATGTAGGTTTGTGTGTGCTGATGGTATTGAAAAAAATTAACAATCCATACTAATATTTTTTAGAGAAATGAGAGAAAATCACACACAAAAAAAGATTAGCTCAACACTATGTGCAACACACACACACACACACACACACACACACACACTCAATTAATTTTTATTTTATTTTATATTATGTCAAATATTTGAAAATGTAATTTTAATATTTAAACTAATTTAATTATGTGAAGCAAAGCTGAATTTAGTTAAAAACAGTTAATTACACGTTTGAGTTTTTCTCAAACAGTTTTTTCCCACAGGATTCTTTAATGAATAAAAAGCTCAAAAGAACTTGCTTGTAACATTATAAATGTCTTTACTGACACTATCAATTGTTTACTGAATAAAAGTATTAATTTCTTTAAATAGAATATATATAGTTAGGCTATGTAATATTTGCCCTGCCACATTAAATGTCACACTCTTTTTGTTTTTTTGTTTTACTCTCTCAAATGTTTTACATGATTGTGTTTCCATAGCCAGATTCAACCTCTGAGTCTGTGAGTAAGAGAAGGGATAAAGCTCTACTGATCACTAGAAAATGTAAAGCAGGTCCTAGAGTACAAGAGAGAGACACTGAGACAAAATATTTCCCCACCTGCTCTGAGTTCAGCAAGGGTTCACTCCTCAACGTTAAGCCGCTATGAGTTCACTCTCCTCAGGGCACCCTCAGTGTAACACCAGTCACACTCACACTCACACACATGCACAGTTCAAGCCATCTGATTGTAAGTGCTCAAATATTTTTAATGTCTTTAGTGGTGCAGTGAGCGGACAGGAGTGGAGGAACATTCCTGGGACTGAGTTGGTACTAACTTGCGCTTCTCACCGCAACTGGCCAGGCCGATCGTGCTGTTATACCGAATAAAATACATAAAAGCAAACATTTGCTTCCCACAGTTTAAACACACTTTTGGATGAGATGGTGTGGATATATTGTAAGTGTGGGATACAGTATCAAGGGGAATTTATTCCCTGCTCAATTGTAACACCCACCGACCAGCACCTCTATTAAAATCAACCTACACCATCCCCATCTCTTACTTGACCTTTCTTCTGAAATTTTCCCTCGCCCCAAAATAATGAATGCCTCCTGACTACTTCAGAGAGATGACCTAACACGTCGTCCTGCAGTTGTGGAATGTCATATCGCTCCAAAATCGCCCAATCAGCATGCCGGAGCACAGAGCAAACAGAGAGGGGGCCCGGTTGTGGGCCGAGGATGAGTTCGCGCGGGGCTGAAGTGCACTCCTCGGGATGTCAATGTAATAGACTGGCTTATGATGTGTAAATAGCACGCTGCTTTAATGGCGGCTGTGTCGCGCCGATGCTCTCAGCGATTGAATTTAAATCACAGGGGAGAGGAGATGGAGGTAGAGTGAGGGGAGGCTCCACACCAGGCCATCCCCGGCTTCCTCTCACGTTCCCCGGGCTAATCTCGTTGACCTCCGGGGTGACAGGAACTGGTGGAAGACAGGGGCCGGTGAAAGCGGGATATGGAGTACTGGCTCACATTTTACTTGACATACATTTACTGCAGAGCAGAATGGTATAGTTCACATTTAGCATTCTCCTTTTGATGTCAAGAGCTGTTGTTGGATCATTGCTTTCAAAAGATTTACATTGTTGCATGCGAAAAGTGTAGATATTTGTAAATGTGTTCATTTCTGTGAGCCTTTCTGTGTAATTACTGAAGTTACTCATCAACATAGAGATTGTAAAATAAGGGAAGTTCATAAATTCACACTTTTTTCCTTGTACTTATCTGTTATTGTATCTTATTTTTAGTCCCATGTATGAATATGTATCGGATAGCAGACAACTCTTTTGTATTTTACCTATATGCATCATTGACAAAAAGGAAAAAAGACAGTCTTTTAGAGGAAAAATGCATTTTCAGAATGCCCTGCATTATACATTTGTTGTTGCATATGTATTTATATATACATTTGGCAATCCTATGTTATCTTTATTGTATTGTGCAATATATATTTATAATTTATTTAATATTTAAAATAGCCTACTTATAGTGCATTTCTTAGCATTCTACTAAATCATAAAAATGTCAAATATACAGATAAATGAAATAAAAAAGAACATGTACAGTATGAATGACACATGGAAATTAATTAAAGCCTTTTTCTGAATCTGGCACAAAAAGGGGGGGCTCCTCCAGCCGTTTGTCTGATCTTCCCCGTACCTCACTAAGCAGGGAATTTCTTTAAACACACACAACGTTCACACACACAAATGCTTGTGTCTCTGCTACTGTTAAGACGTTTTAAAGTTGCAGAGAGAAAGGTTTATAATGTAAGACTTGTATAGTTAGTGTAGAGTTTAAGTAGTGAAGCTTTAGATTAACATCTAATCAAAAAGGATTTAATACTGAATCAAAGGTCAAATATACACCTTTTATTATTTTATTTTGTTTTATTTCAAGCATAGAAATAATATTAATAACATAATAAGTTAATACGTTTAGCAGCCAAAATATACCTACCATCTCCATCCTTTATTAATCTCTTTCTCTTTTATTTTATTTTTGGGAACTCACATGGTCAAAATTGTTTTAGGATTGTGAAGAATACCACATTCATCTGTTATATTAACTTCTGTGGTTACATAAGTTTCACTTCCATTTTAATTTTGTACTTGGCTGCATGTTTCCAATTTTACTTTGAATTAAATGCGGTAGATGCAAACTTACTTTTAACTACATTAAGCCCTCCAGTTATGCCACATTTACTTTACAAGGCCTCCATCAACATGAAGTAGACATCTGATAGTGTCCGCTGAGAGAGGTGAAAGCAAGAGTTTGAATCCAGCCTCCGTGGAGGTAGCAGCCTTTGATACGTTCTCCGTTTCCTTTTTCAGTCTGGCAAAAGTGTCGGTTCCCACAGCAATTGACCTTGGAGTCTCTTCAGAACTTTCTCCCCACCCAATCTGCTGGTGCTAAAAGCTTGCCTGGAATCTGGATGTTGTTTCATTACATCACTAAACTCTGACTCTCCCGAGATCCTCTTTTGAAAAATAACACCTGAGTTTTGGTGCAGCAGTGGCACGGGAAAGGAGGATCAGAGTGGAAGCGGCAGGTTGGAGAGGGCAGATAAAGAGAAGAGGAAGAAATAAACAAAGTAGATGAAGTGAAATATAATTTGGCCTCCTGTGTAATCCAGGGCTGCTGGAGACACCTCTGATCTGGCAGTTTGTGTGGTTAGCTTAGCGGGACTGAGCGAAGCTCGACTGGCTGCTGCTTTTCGCTCTGATCCTGAGAAGTAATCAGGCCTAGGTCGCTATCTCAGGAGCTGAGGAACACTCTAAGCCCACGTGCGTCTGAGGCAAGTCAGCGCAAAGTGGAAAAACTGGCAAGACATGCAGGGTGCTCGACATCCCATGATGCACTGGGGGAAACAATATTTACTGAAACAAATAAAACATCTTAGTTATTATTGTTAGTGGTGGTTCAGCCAATGTATTTTTTTATATGTATTATTATTATAATAATAATAATAATAAATATTATTCTAAATAAGAGCTACTACTACTACTACTAATAATAATTATTATAAGTGGTGGTGTTTCAGACAATAAAATGTAGCTCTTATATTTAGTAATATTATTATTATTAGTATATATTATGAAATATATGAAACTACAATTAAAAGTAGTAGTAGTAGTAGTGGTTCTTATAATTAATAATATTTAATAATAATAATACTTATTATTATTATTAGTAGTAGTAGTAGAAGTAGTTATAATATTTAATAATACTATTGATTATTATTATTATTAGTGATGTTATTAGTTATTAGTGATGCAATAAAATGGGCAAAAAAAATATCTCATAGAGATTTTTGCAATAGCCTATCAATTCCCTAGCAACCACTCACAACACCATAGCAACACCCTAGTAACCACTGAGTACACTCTAGAAAATGTTCTTACTCCAACATTGTGGAGGAAAGTTTTGCATGAGCAAGCACTTTTCCATAAAACATATACAAAGTAAATGTAGTAGTAGTAGTAGTAGTAGTAGTTATACTTAATAATAATAACAATAATAGGTATTATTATTATTAGTGATGTTATTAGTTATTAGTGAGGAAATAAAATGGATAAAAAAAATGGCATAGAGATTTTTTGCAATGGCATATCAATTCCCAAGCAACCACTCAACCACCTTAGCAACACCCTAGCAACCACTGAGTACACTCTAGAAAGTTTTCTAACTCCAACATTGTGGAGGCAAGTATTGCATGAGCAAGCACTTTCCCATAGAAAATATACTAATCTAGTTCATATTATTTTGGTCTTAAATGTTATGCAGTCTTTTAATGTTTGACACAGGCACATTACTTCCTTATTTTGCTGAAGTTGTGAATTAATTTACATTTTCACAGTCCATCTTGAGCGGAAACTGCACTTTAAAATGATAAACACAAGTGCTTTTGTGAAGCATATTTCAAGACATTAGTCTCTTAGATGTGTTTGTGTTCTCTGTTTATACAAAAACCTTTGGTGGTAAAATGATATATCACAGGAAACCTAATTCTTCGATAAACCTTAACACAAGGGCAAAGAAAGAAAAAGAAAACAGTGAGAAAGAAGAAAAACAAAGTGCTATGTCCTCCAGAGGAACTCGCACTGTATGCTAATAATGCGTCTGCAAATCATCTGGACAGACAGACCATCTCCCTCTCCTGATATACTGCTTCCTTTCAGCCCGTTTCAAATTCCTGTGACATTTCTAATAAAGGGTGACTAATACACATTAGTCATCATTTACTAATTAAAGTCCAAACATGTTTATCCACTTTTGCTTCGCTGACATGTCAAACATTTTGAAGAGTAGTTAGATGAATCTACGTGAATTCAAATGTTTATTGTGTTTAAATTACTTACTGGCACAGAATGAGAGTGTCCATGATTTTGACAAAGCACATCTTGGAAATTCTGTTTGCGTTGTGTTGGATATTTGCGTAGCATATACGCTGGTCAGGCAGTATGGATGAATTCAACTCTGGTCATGTAGCTAAAAGTCAAAAAGAGATTATGTGTGAAGCTGAAACACTTTACCAGCTCTTGCAAAGGCCATGACATCATTTTAAGTTTGTTTATGAACTTTTTACAGAGGAACTTTGATGCACAAACTCTCAAAGCTTGTGTGTGAAGATGTAGCTTAGTGTGTGAACATATGATGAACGACTCAGTTATCATATCAAGAATCAGTAGTGCTTTCTTACAGTGACAATAATGCACACTATAAAGTAAAGTGTCTTGTAATGAGTGCCGAACATGATATAATTCCCACTGATAGTGGAAAAAATATGACTTCTTTCCCTTCTTCATCTACCTTTTTGATTTCGACCGTGTGAAAAAAAGATTATTGGAGTATGTTTTTCAAGAAAATACTCTTACGAAGTCTTTCTACTTCAAAATTTCATATTTAATTCAATGTAACTTGCCGTTTCATTTGAATTATATGTGAAAATAATTGTAAAAAATATATTTTAGTGTACCTGCTTCATATCCCATTGCATTCCATGTTAGCATAATGTTAATTTTCTTTAATGAGTGTTATGCTATAAGAAGTTTATTGTGAAATCCTGAGTAGCATGACCATTGAAATCATTTGATGTGTGCTTGTTTAGAACCGCAATCAACTGTATTTCAGTCATTTGGTTCTATTTAAGTTATTTGATCCATTTCACTACTGATCAGATTCACTTCTAGAAATGTGTTTAGATGAAGCTTTTCCTCCTTTTTGAGCACCACCAGATGACTGTTTCAGGCTACAGCGTTTATCCCAGGCCCAAAGGCATGGCGAATTCCATGCATGTGCGTTTATTTGATTGTTTAAGAGTGATTTCCGGAAACCAAGTATTAAAGCGCCAGGAGCTGCCTTGTAACAATTAGGGGGTTAAATGGTAGTTGGCCACACAGGAGGGCATCGTCACACTGCACCCCTCTTCCTGGTCCCCACAGGTCAAAGTTCAAGGAACTTTTCAGGAAACGTCAATTTCTCAACTGCCCCAAAGCAGGTGGACACCAGGCTGGCACTGTTTACCCAAACGGAATGAAGGAAGTGAGGGAACGGCCAGCGAACGAACGCTCACGGAAAGTCCAAGGATGAGGGTGTCCCGTTGTCTCTCCTGAAACTCTCAACTCCGCACTGTGGGGCGTGACGTGTGCAAAGTGGAGTTTGTTATTATGATTTTTCGGTTAATCCTGCCCTTCGGCAATAGCAAGTCTAATTTAACTTAAACTTTAGTTCAGGTACTCCAGCTTTGAAGCTGATGCCCTTAAAGCTGATGGTCCCTCAGAGTTATGCACGACCACCATGTTATTGTATTGAGACCTGAAGATGAACCCTCCGGGGAAGAGTTAGCCATTAGTAAAAGGATCAGACTGTTATTTGAAGAGCCAAGGTCAGATTTAGAAGATTGAAGGAGAGATCATCTCTAGGCTTCAGTGTTTTGATTATGAGGTAAACAATCATAGACGAGGTTGGGACGTCTCTTGAAGGAACGCTCCGCCTCTTCTCCACCGATCGCCACGCACCTGCGAGAGGAGCTCGCGGAGAGTACAGCAGAGGACAGGGGTCCCGGGAACTCTGTGTCGTCATTCTCCTTGACACCAGCTGCCATCACCAGCGTGGCCAAGGGCAAGGTCACTACGCCGACCAGAGGGAACAGCAGGCAGATTGTTTTCGCTCCAGCAATAGACAAACAGCCGCCGTGGACACGCTGAGAAAGCCAGCTGTGGCCGTGACCTTTATACCCCACTGCCTGACCCCAAATTAGCACTATAAAGGCAAGCAGGGATGACAACTAATTATTGGCCTCTTGGCCGCCTATGGGCCCACCTGAGAAAAATGCAGCTCAGATGTGCTGCAATGTGCTGCTTTTTTAAAGGCATAATTCGAGGTATGACTTCAGTGGGTATTTCATTTTATACAGGCAACAACTTGTATCATTCATTAACTACTACAATAAACTACTAATTACTGTTTATTAATAGTTAGTAAGGTAGTTAGTATTAAGGGATGTAGAATATGGTCATGCAGAATAAGGCATTAATATGTGCTTTATTAAACAGCCAATATCCTAGTAGTATGTTAATAGTGAGAATTTAGGCAAGTTAGGTGTTTTGCTCCTTACTGTATACATAAGAATTGCCTTTAAGAAAGCATATTTTCTGAAATGGGACTTCATTAGTGATGATTTGAAACGCTCTACATATGGCAGCAACTCTACACAGCACACAAATAACGCTTCACACGGTAGAATTGCAATTGATTTCAAATGAGTTAGCATGTTGCTAAGCAAAATACTTGACAAAAATTATGTAATGAATGAATGCATTGTGAGTTTATATATTTATATATATATATTATAATTGAGTTATATATATTTTTGAATTTGAATATATAATCATTATAAACATTGATATTTTCTCCCATCTTGAATTTTTTCTTTCTTTCGGTGAGCTTGTGACGATGCATTCTGGGATGATCTTTTCTGTGAAGGATACATGCCAGAGACATTATAAGAGGAGGAGATGGGCCATAATAGGTTTTATTCACGATTATATATGTTTTTCAAAAGGACTATTCATTTCTTAACTGCGCACCTCTACTTTTTATGTTTGACTTTTAAGTAAATTAAGCTTGTAATTAGCAAATTTAGCTTTAACTCTTAAAGGGGTCATGACATGAGAAACCAAATTTGCCTTGATCTTTTGGTATATAAGAGGTCTTTGTACCATTAAAACGTCCTGCAAGTTTCATAGCTTAAGACGTCCTCCCCATTATAAACGAATCATTTATTTAATCAAGCTCTAAATACAGCTCGTTCTGGATCCATGGTAAGAAGTGACGTCACGGTACGAAGTGACGTACCAGCGTTTGCATACGACCGCCTCCAGGCACAAGACAACTACGCTTAAAGCGCAAGACAACTGCGCTCATTTCGTATAATTGTCGCGCCGCGCGCCTCACAAGCGTTCAGTCGACGCACAGCGAGTGGGTCTGTGTACAGGGAAATTACGATGCCGCAGATGTGCTGTTCCTGGCTGTGGACAAACAACATCTTTGAATACGCTGCGAAAGATCCAGACGTCAGGGGAAAATGGATGCACTTTATTTTTTGCGGACGTCCCAGTCACTGCAGTGTTAATGTAAGTGTTTGCTCTATACATTATAAGGATGACTGTTTTGAGAAAAAATCCCAATATGATGCTGGCTTTGCTAGAAACTGTTGCTCAAAGATAAGTCCGTGCCGACTATTCTGGGCTCAAAACGACGTAGCAAACTTAACGTTACTTTTTATCACTGGCTAATATAAACACATTTGTATAAGAGAATCTTGAAAATATGTCGCCTGTCTACTACGTTAGGCCTACATGTGATAGAAAATTAAAAATGTTGCCTTTATCAATGCTGCATCTTCAAATATGGCCTGTGCATGCATTTTTGTCCGTGGTACACCCTATCATGTCATTGAAATTAGTTAAATAATGTTAAACTGTTAGCAAATTAAGCTATAGGATAATTAGGCAACAATAATCCGTTTTCAAGTGTCTCGGGTTACAATTTTTTTATTAATTCAAAATAGTTTCACTTTCCATGTGGACACGGGCTGATCCAGTCTTCGTTGTTGTGGGTGATGGTTCATTTTCCTCTGATTCCTCATCTGATTCCGGCTCAAACATAATAAGGTTTTATCATTGCAAGAGCCATCGCTTCGCATGCATCACCCGCTACTAAACAGTTGCGCCGAATCCGCAAATGTTCTGGCTGGGGGCGTTAATAATTGATGCATAGGCACTGACGTTAGCCAATCATAACAGTGGGCGTTAACACTGAACTCTTAAAGGGGAAACACCCCCAAAACAGACTGTTTGAATCAGAGGATGAGAAACAGGGTGGGAAAAGGTCATAAATCACTACATTTTAAAAGTTTTTTGTAAAAAAAAACTATAGTAATACTATAATTACACCTAAGGGAACATAATAATAAAATAAAAAAAACCATGTCATGACCCCTTTAAATACTGTAATGCTCAATATTTGTCCATGTGAATTATTAGTATTATTATAGTATTTTACTAAAACACACACATTCATCCCGTGACCTATATATTCACCGTCAGACAAGCCTCTGTAATGACACCGATTTTGTAGTCTGTCCCCTGACAGCCTGCTTGCCTAGAACATAGGTTTTATGGGTTCATACGACATAACATTCATCGCTAAATTAAAGAACTGCATGAT
>JARPMJ010002978.1:0-75000 GCA_033366665.1 Phoxinus dragarum
ATTCAAAACTCAAAAGCCAGTCAAGTCATTCATATGCATTTCTTATTCAAGTTAGCAATGTGCTAATTCATGGTAACAACATGCTAATTAATTCTAGCAACATGCTAAACTAAAAATATGCTAGGAATGTACCAATTCAAACAAGAAACATGTTATCTAGGCCTAATGCTAGCAACATGTTAAATCATGGTAGAAACTTGTTAAAACATGATAGCAATTAATGTTAGCAATGTACTAATCATGCCAACAATGTTCTATGTCATACTAGAAACATCCTATAAAACATGCTAATAACATGTTAATGAATGCTAAAAATGTGTTAGCACATGCTAGTAACATGTTAATTTATCTTAACAACATGCTAAATTTATGCTAGCAATTCATGCTAGTAATAATTCACAATTCATGCTAGCAACCTGCTAATTCATTCTACCAACATAAAATAAAAACATGCTATCAATGTGCCAATTCAAGCCAGCAACATGTTATCTAATATGTTTAATCTAGCCTATCTAGAAACATGCTAAAACATGCTATTGACAATGTTCAACAATTTGTGCCAACAATGTTCTAAATCATACTAGAAACATACTATCAACGTGTTAAAACATGCTAAAAACATGTTCATTTATGCTAACAATGTGTTACCACCAGTGTTGGTCAAGTTACTTTAAAAAAGTAATTAGTTATAGTTACTAGTTACTTCTCACAAAAAGTAACTCAGTTAGTAACTGAGTTATATCATTACAAAAGTAACTAATTACCAGGCAAAGTAACTATTGAAAAAAAACTTTAAAAAAGAAAGAAAAATGTAAATATGTGAAATATCTTGGATACCCCCAATATTAAATATGTTAAATGAATGAAATGGACACTAGAACAAATTATTATTATAAAACATTGATGGTTTAGAACTTTTAATATTTATTGCACAGACCACAACTGGCCAACAAATCCCAAAATAAATTACCGGTATGCTTCTTAAAGGAGAACTCCGGTGCAAAATGAACCTTTGGTCTAATTACACATTGTTACCTAGTCAACCGTTATCTGAGATTTGTTTTCATGATTATCGAATGTAAATAGTTTTATCTCTAAAAACAGTTTAGCCTATAACGCTAGTATAACGCTAGTATATGGGGCATGGAGTAATGACAAATAAAAATCGCTTGTTAATACCACTAACAAGGCTCAAAATAGCCCCACACTAACACGGTAGCATAATGAGGGTCCCTACATGCAAACCGAAGCATTGAGAACTTTGACAGTGTCCAGACAGTTTAATAAGAAGATATTTTATACATAAAATATGTATAATTTGGATCGGCTGTTCGTAGATCGATTGATAGAGTCTGTTTTTCAAAGATGGATTCTGCTTGTATACGTGAAGTTGACTGTATGTATAAAATATATTCTTATTAAACTGTCTGGACACTGTCAAAGTTCTCAATGCTTCGGTTTGCATGTAGGGACCCTCATTATGCTACCGTGTGTGGGGCTATTTTGAGCCTTGTTAGTGGTATTAACAAGCGATTTTTATTTGTCATTACTCTACGCCCCATATACTAGCGTTATACTAGCGTTATAGGCTAAACTGTTTTTAGAGATAAAACTATTTACAGTCGATAATCATGAAAACAAATCTCAGATAACGGTTGACTAGGTAACAATGTGTAATTAGACCAAAGGTTCATTTTTGCACCGGAGTTCTCCTTTAAGAAATGTACCAAAAATAAGTAATAAAAAATATACATACACATACACTCTTTGTAGTGCAAATTAAAATGATAAAACTTACAACTGGTAGACATACTAGCCTACTTGAAGTATTTTCTTCCTCACAAATGTAAACAGTTTAACTAAAAGTGTTCTCAATATAATATTGAACAATGTACCAACATAAATAATAATAATAATAATAAAATCTAATATTTTGGGGGTTTATTTGTATAACCTACAGAGAACGTCATCATCAGAGGTTTTTTAAGCCAAATTCTAGTCGTGTTTGCCGCACGTGTTCACAACCGGTCAAACAAAGATGTTTTCTTTGAACGTTCCCTGCTGGTTATTTTGGAGTTTTATTTTATAACCATGTAAACTAATTAAAACGTTGCAGATGATAAACTATATTATGCTCGGACATAGGCCTACTCGGTCTCTCTCGCGAACTGTCCAGCGCGCTCTCGGACGGACACACTCGGTCTCTCTCGCGCGCTGACGACGTTCGCTTCGCTTTTGTCCAGTCCGGCGCCTCGAAACACACACACACACCAGAGAAAAGAGTTTGCAGTTCCTATGGCAGAGAAAAGAGCCCGATCGGATGAAAACCGCTTCAGTGAACTCAATTATAGTAACGGCTCATTTTATTGTCAGTAACGGTAACTGCGTTATTACGGAGGAAACAGTAATTAGTTAGATTACTCGTTACTGAAAAAAATAACGCCGTTAGTAACGCCGTTTATTTATAACGCCGTTATTCCCACCACTGGTTACCACATGCTAGTAACATGTTAATTTATCTTAACAACATGCTAATTCATGCTAGCAATGTGCTAATTCATGCTAGCAATGTGCTAATTTGTGCTAGCAATGTGCTAATAATAATTCATGCTAGCAATTCAAGCTAATAATAATTCATAATTCATGCTAGCAACATGCAAATTCATTCTACTAATATAAAATAAAAACATGCTAGCAATGTGCAAATTCAAGCTAGCAACATGTTATCTAATACTAGCAACATGTTAAATCTATCTAGAAACATGCTAAAGCATGCTATACACATGTTAAAACATGTTAACAACTTACCAATTCATGCTAGCAAATATGCTAATCATGCTAGTTGCATGCTAAAAAAGCTACCAATGTAATAAATCATGCCAACAATGTGCTAAATCATACTAGAAACATACTAGAGCATGTTAAAAAATACTAGCAATGTGTTAAAACATGCTAATAATAATAATAATAATATGTTAATTCATGTTAGCAATGTGTTAAACATGCTAGCAACATGATTGTTCATGCTAACAATGTTAATTAATCTTAAAAACATGCTAATTAATGCAATCAATGTGTTAGCACATGCTAGTAACATGTTAATTAATCTTAAAAACATGCTAATTCATGCTATCAATGTGCTAAATCATGCTCGCAATTTGTGCTAATTTGTGCTATTAGTGTATTAAAATCTGCAACAAACATGCTAGCAAAACTTTCAGTAACTGTAACTTTCAGACATCGCTTTGTCAAGCCAACATACAAGTTTGTCCTAACGAACTTTACTTTCTAGTTAATCTTATTCTTCATACTCAAACTCTGTAAGGTCATGATCCTGTCACACTTAATATCAGATGAAATATCCTCTCTTAGAGCAGATTTACCACTGAAACCAGTGCCTCTCTAATGCAACACAACACTGCAACGACAACACGGTTACAAATAAACCATGAACATGAAAACACATTAAAATGAAAGCACTATTAGATTATACTCTTCTAACATTAGTGTTTTGTGCAGATTAATGGCAAACAAGTAACCTCACTTATCTCTGTCAAGTTTTCACCAATGTAACAACATAACATATTCATTAAGAGTAAATCAACACCATAAAAAGACAGATTATATTGCAAACAAATAAATATAAGTACATTTAGTGTCCTTTTTTATTTATGTAGTAGGTCTGTGTCTGACTTAGCAGCACATGGATTTATTAAACAATGTACAATCATATATTTTTATCCGTTTACACTTAAAATGCATATAATTAGATCGAAAGGCACTTCAATATCTGTGCAGTGACGCCCTCTAATGGATCAGGATCACACTGGCGCATGCGCAGTGACGCCCTCTGCTGGATCACACTGGCACATGCGCAGTGACGCCCTCTGCTGGATCACTCAGACTCTGCCCTCTGCCTCGCGCTCGCAACGTCTCTCTTAACTTCACTTCAGTCTGTCAAATAAAAACACGATGATTTTGATATGTCATCAGTATGCTTTCAGTACAGATTCCTCTGAGGTTCGGAGGGGTTTGTGATGATCCAGATGAGTGTGTTCAGTTCTGTGGACGCGTTTAGTCTGTGACGTACATTTGATTCGGTTCGTGTGCTGGATTAATATCTGAGGAATCTGTCAATCATTGGTTGAAAATAGACGGGTAAGTATTTATTTTCGTGTTGTTTATTGTTTAATACACATATAAAATTGGATGACATGTGTGAAGTCAAGCCTGTTTGTTTTATTAAAAGTTCAGTGACTAATGGAAAGTTTATTCGGGTGTGTGCGCGCGCGTGAGAGTGTGTGAGAGAGATAGTGTGTGTGTGTGTGTGTGTGTGAGTGAGTCAGTGTGTTTGTGCGTGTGTGTGTGTGTGTGTGTGTGTGTGTGTATGTGTATGTGTATGTGCGTGTGTGAGTGAGTGTGTGTGTGTGTGTGTGTGTGTGTGTGTGTGAGTGTGTGTGTGTCAAGATGGGGCAAATTGTCACATTTATCTCAAGACAAAATCTCGAACAGGTTTGATGTTTTATCTGTTTGTTTTAGTAAAAATGTTCAAGTTATTAATAGAAGCTCATAATGTGAAGTTAAACCGTGACTCATGATGTTTATATCAGTGTTATTCAGCCTGTTCGACCCCTGTTTCAGGTCAAAGGTCGTGCACTATGGAGGCGGTCCTGAAGAGGCTTCAGACGCTGACCTCAGATCAGCTGAGAGTCCAGGTCATCAGCGCTGGACTCAAGTGTGGCCCGATAACAGCCACCACCCGGAGCATCTTCGAGAAGAAGCTGGCTCGAACCCTCCTGGAGGGCAGTGATGTGGCCCTGGTGCATTCTGGGAGTTCAGATCCTGTCGAAGAGCCAATCAGCGAGACCGAAAATGGAGAGGAAACGAGTCATGACGCTCAAACGTCCACGGAGAGTCCGTCTGTGTATTACGGCGTGTGTCCTCAGCTGGACGAGCCTTCGCTGGAAGACGGTCTGTGTTTAATCATCATTCTTGTTTAAATAGGATCGGCACACTTTATTTTACAGTGTCCTTGTTACATATGTTAGTACCATAGTAATAACAGTAAATTATGCATAATTACATGCAATTAACCCTCAACCAAATCCTAACCCTATAGTAAGTACATGTAGTTGATAATATTACTCAGTACTAAATATATAATTACACCTTTTAATAAAGTGTAACCATAGGATCTAATAATCTTGTTTTCTGTCTCGACTAGAACAGGTTTTCCTGCTTGAATGTTGATTATTCTCCTCATATTCTCCAGTGTTGCGGCTCCTCTCTTCCCAGTCTGTCAGTAACGCTCTGTTTACTTCCTGTCTCTATGAAGCCCCTCCTCCTGAAAAGCACACTGTGCTCTGATTGGTCGGCTGGAGCAGTGTGTTGTGATTGGTCGAGCGCTTCGAGTGTGTTTGGGCAATGTCCCGCCCCTTACCATAACCGCCAGTTTAACACACTACTAACTAACTCAACCAGGCCCCGCCCCTTTATTCTGCGTATGAATTATTATAATGAGGAATATTGTGACGTCGTTCCCGAAAGTAACTCGAGACTACAATGGAGGCGTTTCAGGAGTTCAGAAACACTGATATAGAGAAGAACTGGAGCTCTACATGATCACACAGCAACACACACACTAAACACAGATGAACATGGACAAAAGCAGTGTTTAATCATAACTAGTGTTTATAACTTTGCTTGCTAGTTCATGTTAGTTGATACATTAATATCAATAAACGAGGCCTTATTGTAAAGTAATGCTGGGCAACGATTAATCGCATCCAAAATAAAAGTTTGTGTTTACAAGATATATGTGTGTGTACTGTGTATAATTATTGTGTATGTATAAATACAAACTCATACATGTATATATTTAAGAGATGTGATTAATCGTGTCTCGGCCCTATTGTAAAGTGTTACTGATATATAGAAAAAATTACTGTTTTTGATGTATTTTTCTGACACTTACTGAGAAATGTGAAATTGCACGGATCATAACCAGTGTTGCTGCTGTGATCACTACAGGCCCGCCGCGCGTGTATGTGGATCAGGCGAAGGCGCTGAAGGCCGTGATGAAGCTGAAAGGCGCTCGATTCAAAGCCTTCGCCAGTAAAGAGGACGCTGAGAGCTTTGCTAGAGGTGTTTGTGAAGGAGGCGCGTCGCCACACACACGCTCTCTGGAGAAGCCCAGCGCTGTGTCCGTCACGGGTGAGCCCACCGCTCACATCACAGCTGCACCATTCATCATTAAAGATCGCAATCTTCATTCAAACTTATAATATGTGACCCTGGACCACAAAACCAGTCACATGGGTCTCTTTTTTTACATTGAGATTTGTATATAACATGGAAGCTGAATAAATAATCTCTCCACTGATGTGTGGTTTGTTAGGATAGGACAATATTTGGTCGAGACACAACTATTGAAAATCTGGAATCTGAGGAGCAAAAAAATTTAAACATTGAGAAAATCTCCTTTAAAGTTGTGCATTTATGTTCACGATTGTGCTGCATTCACTCACAGAAATACATGTTTTATATATTTACGGTAGGACATTTACTAAATATCTTCATGGAACATGATCTTAATATCCTCATGATTTTTGGCATAAAAGAAAAATGGATAATTTTGACCCGTACGCTGTATAGTTGCTATTGCCACAGATATACCCGTGCGGCTCCAGACTGGGTTTGGGGTCCAGGGTCACATATATATATATGTCTATACTTAGACAGTTTCCTCTGACAACACATCACTCTAGTCTAGATTGTAATGTGGACTTTTCTGTGAAGCTGCTTTGAAATTATGTGTATTGTGAAAAGCGCTATACAAATAAATGTGAATTGAATTGAATATAATGATCCACAGAGAGCCGTTTTCATGTATAGGTATTGAACAGCTTTACAAACTGTCTTTTCAACACACAGTATTATTATTATTTCTGTCTTACAATCATTCAGATTATCACAGAAGTACTGGGATAAAAGCTTATAGTTCAGATATAAACACTGATGTCTACAGTATCGTACAAAATAGCGTATTTGTATAAAATAGAGTAAACAACCTTTTGAGAGAAGCTTGATTCTTAAAATAACAATTGTATTATTTACATCGTTACACCAGTAGGTGGCGACAAGTGACTGTTAAAACATGTATTTGTCATTGAATCATTCATTTAAAAGATTTGTTCAAAAACGCTGATTCATCCAGTATTGAAGCAAGTGCACTCTTAATGAGCCTAAGTCATTGAATCATTAACTCAACACGATTTTTTACACTTATTTTAATAGACAGCAACAATTAAGATTTTGTCAGAACCTTTAGTAAATTACATGTTATCTTGTTAAGCTGCTGTTCAGTATCGTGGGAGAATCGTGATCTCTATTTGAAAAAAAATTAATTGTGATTGTCAATTTATCCATAATCGTGCAGCTCTAGCTCACATCTAAAGTGGTAAAGATGACATGGATTTTGAGCATTGTGCGTGTGTGTGTGTGTGTGTGCAGAGTGGTTGATGAATGCAGATCCTGCGAACATGGAGAAGGCCAATGAGTTCAGGAGTCCACGAACACAAGATCTGACGGCGAAGCTCCGCAGAGCCGTGGAGAGAGGAGACGAGGAGGCGTTCAGAGAGCTCGTCTGGGGGAACCCACGGTACCTCATCGGATCCGGGGACAACCCCACTATTGTGCAGGTGGGATTTGATTTGGAAAGGTGTGGGGTTGTTTAACCTTCTGGGGTCGGCAAACGCGCGGCGGATTTTGCTCGTTTTTTTTTTACATAGCAGCAAAATAGACCTAAAATACTTTTTATAGTTTGTTTGGTGTGTTTGTCCAGGAGGGATGCAGATACAACGTCTTGCACGTCGCAGCGAAGGAGAACCAGGCTGGGATTGCTCGTCTTGTCCTGGAGACGCTGGAGGACCCGGAGTTCATGAGACTCATGTATCCTCACGACCAGGAGGTCATGCTGTGGCAGCGCATCCGGTACATCGTCGACCTCTACCTCAACACACCTGACAAAGCCGTGAGTAGCACACACACACACACACACGCACACACACACACGCGCGCACACACACACACGCACGCGCGCGCGCACACACACGCGCGCGCGCGCACACACACGCGCGCGCGCACACACACGCGCGCGCGCACACACACACACACACACACACACACACACATGACTAATGCTCATACACACATACACACATGTACACACACACACACACACACATGACTAATGCTCATACACACATACACACATGTACATGCACACATACACACACGCGCACACACACACACACACACACACACGCGCGGGCACACACACACACACGCGCACACACACACACACACACACACACACAGACACACACACACACACATGACTAATGCACATACACACATACACACATGCCCATGCACACAAACGCACATACACACATGTGCACACATGCACACACACACATACACACATGCACACATGTGCACACACGCACAAATGACATCTGGTACACATTTCGCCCGAGGTTCTCTAAAACGTCTGCTATATGGTAAACATGAAATTTAGAATGTAATGTAAGAAGAATCCTCTATAATAACCAATGCTTTTTGTTTATCTTTTGATAAATAGATCTCATTCAGTTTCTTTGTGTCTTACCTACAATTTATGTAGTTTGGGAGTTAATAATGCTAATTGTCTGAGATGTGCTGTGGTGTTCCTCAGAGCAACGAGACGCCGCTACACTTCGCCTGCAAGTTCGGGTGTGCAGAGGTGGTGGACGTCCTGTGTTCACATCCCAGCGTTGACAAACACTGCCGGAACAAACACGACCAGCATCCGTCCAGTGTAAGTTTTATTATTAATAAAACTATATATACCATAACATTATTACTGACAAGCATTACCATATTTATTATTATCTTTAAAAATAAAGGATTATTACAATTATTATTACAACAGTTTATGTTTGCACATAAATTTGAATAATAGTAATTAACAAATACAAAATATTATTATTACAAACAAGCATAATAATAAATGATTATTATTAGTAGTACCATTATATATTTGTACTTAAATTAATATTATTAAAATGATTGTAATTACAATTTCTGTGGGCACACAAATTATACCACTACTTTTCATAAAGACATTTTTTAAAACCACTTTTTATTTTGCAATTATTATTATTATTAAAATTCGATAATTTTGACCCATATAGTGTATAGTTGGCTATTATTGTTCATATTTTATAAGTGTGTATTTATATATACAAAATAATTATACACAGTACACACTCATGTATTATGTATACACAAACTTTTATTTTGGATGTGCTTAATTGTGATTAATCGTTGCCCAGCACTAGTCCCTATATAAATAAACGTATAAATAATAAATAAAACGTGTATAATAACGACTGGTGTTCATTCTGCAGATGATCTGCGAGCGGAAGAACAAAAGTAAGGAAGTGAAGCAGAAGATCAGGGAATATCTGGAAGGTCGGTGTCCGCTGTCTTGCTGTAGTTTGTGTGTTTGATAGGTGGTGTGTGTTTGCTTTGGGTTGTGTGTGTTCACTGCTGGCCTGGGGTGTGTGTGTTTGCTCTGGGTTGTGTGTGTTCACTGCTAGGTTGTGTGTGTTTGCTCTGGGTTGTGTGTGTTCACTGCTGGCCTGGGGTGTGTGTGTTTGCTCTGGGTTGTGTGTGTTCACTGCTAGGTTGTGTGTGTTTGCTCTGGGTTGTGTGTGTTCACTGCTGGCCTGGGGTGTGTGTGTTTGCTCTGGTTTGTGTGTGTTCACTGCTAGGTTGTGTGTGTTAGCTCTGGGTTGTGTGTGTTCACTGCTGGCCTGGGGTGTGTGTGTTTGCTCTGGGGTGTGTGTTCACTGCTGAGGTGTGTGTGTTTGCTCTGGGTTGTGTGTGTTCACTGCTAGGTTGTGTGTGTTTGCTCTGGGTTGTGTGTGTTCACTGCTGGCCTGGGGTGTGTGTGTTCACTGCTGGGGTGTGTGTGTTCACTGCTGGATTGTGTGTGTTTGCTCTGGGGAGTGTGTGTTTGCTCTGGGTTGTGTGTGTTCACTGCTGGCCTGGGGTGTGTGTTCACTGCTGGGGTGTGTGTTCACTGCTGGGGTGTGTGTGTTCACTGCTGGATTGTGTGTGTTTGCTCTGGGGTGTGTGTTCACTGCTGGCCTGGGGTGTGTGTGTTTGCTCTGGGGTGTGTGTTCACTGCTGGATTGTGTGTGTTTGCTCTGGTGTGTGTGTTCACTGATGGGTTGTGTGTGTTTGCTCTGGTGTGTGTGTTCACTGCTGGGGTGTGTGTTCACTGCTGGGGTGTGTGTGTTCACTGCTAGGTTGTGTGTGTTTGCTCTGGGGTGTGTGTTCACTGCTGGCCTGGGGTGTGTGTGTTTGCTCTGGGGTGTGTGTTCACTGCTGGGGTGTGTGTGTTCACTGCTGGCCTGGGGTGTGTGTTCACTGCTGGGGTGTGTGTGTTCACTGCTGGATTGTGTGTGTTTGCTCTGGGGTGTGTGTTCACTGCTGGGGTGTGTGTGTTCACTGCTGGATTGTGTGTGTTTGCTCTGGGGTGTGTGTTCACTGCTGGCCTGGGGTGTGTGTGTTTGCTCTGGGGTGTGTGTTCACTGCTGGATTGTGTGTGTTTGCTCTGGTGTGTGTGTTCACTGATGGGTTGTGTGTGTTTGCTCTGGTGTGTGTGTTCACTGCTGGGGTGTGTGTTCACTGCTGGGGTGTGTGTGTTCACTGCTAGGTTGTGTGTGTTTGCTCTGGGGTGTGTGTTCACTGCTGGCCTGGGGTGTGTGTGTTTGCTCTGGGGTGTGTGTTCACTGCTGGGGTGTGTGTGTTCACTGCTAGGTTGTGTGTGTTTGCTCTGGGGTGTGTGTTCACTGCTGGCCTGGGGTGTGTGTGTTTGCTCTGGGGTGTGTGTTCACTGCTGGATTGTGTGTGTTTGCTCTGGTGTGTGTGTTCACTGATGGGTTGTGTGTGTTTGCTCTGGTGTGTGTGTTCACTGCTGGGTTGTGTATGTTTGATAGAGTGTGTGTGTTCACTGCTGGGGTGTGTGTGTTCACTGCTGGGTTGTTTGTGTTTGATAGAGTGTGTGTGTTCACTGCTGGGTTGTGTGTGTGTGTGTGTGTGTTCACTGCTGGCCTGGGTTGTGTGTGTTTGCTCTGGGTTGTGTGTGTTTGCTCTGGGGTGTGTGTGTTCACTGCTTGGGGTGTGTGTGTGTTTGTGTGTGTGTTCACTGCTGGCCTGGGTTGTGTGTGTTTGCTCTGGGTTGTGTGTGTTTGCTCTGGAGTGTGTGTGTTCACTGCTGGGTTGTGTGTGTTTGCTCTGGGGTGTGTGTGTTCACTGCTGGGTTGTGTGTGTTTGCTCTGGGGTGTGTGTGTTCACTGCTGGGTTGTGTGTGTGTTCACTGCTGGGTTGTGTGTGTGTGTCACAGACCGGTTCTACGTGCCTCTGCTGCGGGCCGCTGATAACACACTGCCTCCGGTGATCAGCGTTCCCTGGTGTCCCGGGTCTCCCGAGTCATGTGACCGCTTCTATCGGCCCGACCGCATGATGGACGGTCCCACACACCCCGCACAGATCATCAAGGCCTTCGCCGGGCCGCTGAGTTCAGCAAAGGTCGTTATACGGGACCTGTCAGCAGTTCGGAAACGTTTTAATGTTTTTAATGCTGCTTTGAATCTCATTTGGAATTGTATAAATGTGTGTTAATGTATAAATGTGTGTTATAAATTATAATAATCATTCAATAATTGTAAAAAAAAAAAAAAAAAAATTGCAGTTTTATTACAAACAAGCATAATGGTAAATATTATTATTAAAATGTATACTTTAATTATTATTATTAAAATTATTGTAATTACTATTTCGGTGCACACACAAATTATAATATTGATTTTAATAATAAGACTTTGTTTTTACTATTATTATTACTAATAATACCCTAACCATAACATTATTATTATTATTACTAACAAGCATTACTAAGTGTATTGTTATCTTTCTGTTTGCACATACATTTTATTAATAGTAATTAATATTAAAAACATATTACTTTTATTACAATAAAGCAGTTATTATTATTAGTAGTAATATATTTTTTACTTAAATTATTATTATTTAAATCATTGTACAGATGAAACTCTAAAAATGAGAATATTGTGCAAAAGTTCATTTATTTCAGTAATTCAACTTAAAAGGTCAAACTAATATAATATATAGACTCATTACATACAAAGTGAGATATTTCAAGCCTTTATTTGTTATAATTGTGATGATTATGGCTTACAGCTTATGAAAACCTTTCACAATATTCTAGTTTTGAATTTGGGGTTTTCATAATCTGTAAGCCATAATCGTCATGATCCGGTAAAGACGAGCGGTTTCTCTGCAGGCGGAGGAGTTTCACCGGCTGTGGAAGACGCCCCCTCGGGATCGGGCCGGATACTTCCATCACATCCTGAAGTCGGACTCGCAGCGGGGGGCGGAGCGGGTGGGCAGGTCAGCTGACCGCGCGCCTCTAGCGCTACACACTCGCCTGCGCTCAGGGCTCCAGACTGAGAACGCTAACGCTGGCGTGACCACTGGGTTCCCACGGGGCTTGAAATCCTTGAAATCTTGTGAATCTGGAAAATTTGTAAAATCTGGAAAAAAAAATCAAGGCCCTGGAAGGTTGTTGAGAATAAACACACACACAGACACGGGTCCTGGAAAGTGCTTGAATTTATTTTGTGCAAGAGGGAAATAAAACCATATTATTCCCTCGGGTCCGCTAATGTGTTATTCCGCCAACACTTCTGGCCTATGCGCACTAGCTTGCTTGATTATCGTTATGCGCATTTACACGTCACGTTCAGTGTTTCCCGCGTGAGGTACGTTGTGTTGTACGTTGTCTTGACGGTCTCGCGCATGAAACCACTACGACGATACCTCAACGTTTGCTGTTGGACACAATAAGCGTGTCCCTCATAAGTCCTCGAGTTTGAGGGAATTGACCCTTCGCAGGGAGCTTGATTGACAGGTGATCTGATCAATCATACTTCGCCATCCGCCATTTTGTCCGCCACAGCCGTCAGGAGAGTTAGTTAACGTTGGAGGATTTGAGCTTGAGAAGCGGAGTGTACTGACGTCTCTCCACGGTTAAAACAACATTCCTTCTGATGTTCATTCATGTTTATTTGATGCTATAAATGAACTAGAAGAAGAGATGATCGGTTCACGAGCCGCTTTAACTGAGCGATCTGTCACACACATTACAGAGCCACAAAACACTATTTATTGTTTACATTTCTTAAAAAAATTACCAAATTTGAAAGTTGAGACTTTGTTTAATATCAAAAGTAAACTGGTCTGTGTCTGTCAGTGTCTCTCTGCTCCGTGATGTGTTTATCACTGCGTGAGAACATGGTGTGTGTGTGTGTGTGTGAGAGCGGCGTACCTTGTCGGACATAGCAACAGTAACTAAGGGGGGCGGGTCTTTGCGAACGGTCAATTGGACGTGGAAAGACGTTGAAATGTGAGTTATGAACTGAACCGAGGTGTGGGAACCCTGACCCAGCATCACATGGCAAACGAAATGAAAGCGGAACGAAACTGCGCTACTCATATGTGACCCTGGAGCACAAAACCAGTCACATGAGTAATTTTATTTTTAATTGAGATTTATATATACGGTAATCTGAAAGCTGAATAAATAATAATCTCTCCACTGATGTGTGGTTTGTTAGGATAGGACAATATTTGGTCGAGACACAACTATTGAAAATCTGGAATCTGAGGAGCAAAAAAATGTAAACATTAAGAAAATCTCCTTTAAAGTTGTGCATTTATGTTCACGATCGTGCTGCATTCACTCACAGAAATACATGTTTTATATATTTACGGTAGGACATTTACTAAATATCTTCATGGAACATGATCTTAATATCCTCATGATTTTTGGCATAAAAGAAAAATGGATAATTGTGACCCATGCGCTGTACAGTTGCTATTGCCACAGATATACCCGTGCGGCTCCAGACCGGTTCTGTGCTCCGGGTCACATGATGTCTCCGTCCACAGAGAGCTGGCCCGTGAGCTGGGATACCCGTGGGCCGAGGACTGGGACTTCCTCCGGTGCTTCATTGACCTGTCCAGCCGGGAAGGGTTGAGGATGCTGGACGAGCATTTGAGGATCACAGAGGACCGTCTGATCCGTGCGGACGCTCCCGACACGTCCCGCGCGGCGGCAGGAGAGGATCCGGAGGGATCCCGGCGCTTCCCGGTCTGTGACCTCATGCAGGAGTTCGAGAAGGTGTTGCTGTCCGCGGATCACATGACCAGGCGTGACGAAGCAGACGACGGATCCAGCGTCAGCTCTGAGGAGTATTTCACCGCTGATGAAGATGAGGAGTGCAGAACGTCTTCATCCGCGTCGGACTCCTCGCTCTCCTCGTTTAAATCCACGCGCAGCTCCACGGGTCGGGACGCCGGCCGCACATCCCATGCTTATATCCTCGGGTGAGAAAACACACATTATTAAAACATAGCTGATCATGTTCTGCTGAAGTGTGAGTGTGTAACTGCTAATGCTCTTTTTACACACACACTGAACACAATGAAGCATTGCTTGGTCACTGGTTGAGCTAAACTGGTATTATCTAATTGTGTAGTTAAATTTACCAGCTGACAGATATTCAACATAATTCATGTGTGAGACAGTCTCTAACAGAAGGATGGACAAAACCTGTGTGTGTGTGTGAGACAGTCTAACAGAAGTGTGTGTGTGTGTGTGAGACAGTCTAACAGAAGATGGACAAAACCTGTCAAATATCAACTGAGTTCTGCTCATATTTTATCACCGTTTCATAAACTATAGCGGATAAACTGATCATGTGAGAGATGGAGGAGTCTGGGTAAATGTTGGTTTGACTGTGTCTCTTCATTAATTCTGTTTCCTGTATTGTGGCCAGAGATTCTCCCAGTAAACTGGACAGTGAGGTTCTGCTGCGCTGAGAGACGTGGACATCGACCCGCTCTCGCTCCCCAGCGTCTCCCGGTGGAGGAACCGCGTCCTGTCCTATTCCCCATCGCAGACACACAGGTGCGGACCATCCCAGCACAACTGGGGACACAACACTGCGGAAAATGTCAAAATAAATAACTTATTCGAAAGTAAGATTAAACTAGAAATACATTTCATTAAAAATAAATAAAAATGAAAAATAAATATTTAACTAAATTAGCAAAAACATTGAATTTAAAAATAAAAAACATGATTTAAGTAAATAAAATTGATTATAATAGTTGTATTTAAATAATGAATAATACTAAAACAATCATAAATAATAAATAAATAATACATCCAACTGTACTGTACGCAGCCATGAAATAATGTAATTGAAAATACATAAAAATGTATTAAAATTAAAAAAAAAATTTAATAAATAATACATATGATTAAAATAAATAAAACATGATTTAAATAAATACATTTGATTAGAATAAATGAATAAAAAACAATTTGGATTTAAATAAGTTATATCTAACAGTACAGTATGATAGCAAGTAGAAAATAATAAATAATAAAAATAATAATAATAATTGGTTCAGATAAATGAGCAAATTTTATTTTCTAGAAAGAAATATAATTTGATGTAACTAAATACCTAAACAAATTAAAGCATTTGATTTCAAATGAATAAATGTAAAATAAATAATAACAGTACAGTACAACAGAGAGTAGAAAAGAATACAACATTGTAATAGAAACTTATTCAATAAAAACATGATATAAATAAATAAATTTGAAAAAGAAAAAAAATTTAAATAAAAAAACATTTCAGCAAATAAATAATAAATTAATTCATTTGATAGATAAAATAAATAGATACAAATAAATAAAACATTATTTAAATATGTACATGATTAAACAATTATAGAAAAATAGAAAAGATAAATAGAAAATTCAAATGAATGAATTAATCAAATTTGGTCTGAAAGAAACTAAAGCATATACCGGTACATACATAAATAAATAAAACAATTAAAATAATAATATATTTAAATGAATAAGTAAATAAATAAATATATTGCAAAAGAATGCAATGATGTAATGTAATAGAAAAAATATATATTTTCCATATTTATAATATAAAATGTTCACAGTATTAACTGGGCCTTTATACTTAAAACATGTAGTTGCCTTTTAAATATGAGGATGATCATATTTGAGGATTTTTCAAAAACTTTTCTCAAATATTTATACTTTTATGTATTATATTTGACGGACAGGAAGTCGCACCCGACTGCGAGTGGCACCGGGTCAGAACTGCATTGAAACGTTTCCAAATCATAAACTGGTATTTTAGTTCTGCACAAATAAACTGGTATTCTGTATAATGCAATGAAATGAGACCTTGTGTGTGATTCCCAGCTGGCCGTCAGCTTCACCGAGCAGAGCCGCCGAGAGCCGCAGTCTAACCCGGTTACCCAGGAGCCCCGGTCTCTGCAACCCGGGCCAGTTCATGTTCAGTCCGCCGAGCAGACCCTACACGCGGCTTTAGCCAGAGGTGCACTGACACACACACTGAGATCTGCTGTCTCTTATATGTGCACAGCTGAGCTTTACTACTTCCTAAACACTCATGCAATGTTTCTATGTTTGCACAGCAGTTCTGTTGCCTTTATCATGCTGGAATTATTCATGTTTGCATCTGAAGTGTGATGCATATTTATAATTATAATGTAATGAAATGTGTTTCTTTGTTACATAAAGACTTGTTAAGAAAACAGTTGGGTTGTTTGGTGTGTTTCCTGAGTCCACGAGATCCGTGTGCCTGTCAGTATCGCAGGACTAATGCTGTTCAACACGGTGTTTGTGTGTCTGACCAGCAGGGGGCGCCACTCTTTAGATGTTAACAGGTTTCATTATTGTGATATGCTTCTCAGATTATCACACAAAACCATAAAAATCAATTACCGAATCAGAGATAATTTAACATGACTTCTCAAATGAAATTGTGTTTTATAAATTTTAAAAATGTACAAAATAAAATAAAATAAATGTTAAGTGAATAAAAATGCATTTAAATTAATATATTTTATTAAAATAAATCTAATTGAATGCAAATACACAATTAAATAAACAAAAACATTTGATTTAACAAAATGTAATGTAAATGCAAAATGTAAATGCATTAAACAAAATGTAATGTAAATGCATAATTAAATAAATAAACACACCCACTGACCCTCATGCTCCACCCTCTGTAAGCCACACCCATCTGTAAGCCATACCCACTGACCCTAATGCCCTGCCCTCTAAGCCACACCCACTGACCCTCATGCTCCACCCTCTGTAAGCCACACCCACTGACCCTCAACCCCCACCCTCTGTAAGCCACACCCACTGACCCTAATGCCCTGCCCTCTAAGCCACACCCACTGACCCTCATGCCCTGCCCTCTGTAAGCCACACCCACTGACCCTCAAGCCCTGCCCTCTGTAAGCCACACCCACTGACCCTCAAGCCCTGCCCTCTGTAAGCCACACCCACTGACCCTCAAGCCCTGCCCTCTGTAAGCCACACCCACTGACCCTCAAGCCCTGCCCTCTGTAAGCCACACCCACTGACCCTCAAGCCCTGCCCTCTGTAAGCCACACCCACTGACCCTCAAGCCCTGCCCTCTGTAAGCCACACCCACTGACCCTCAAGCCCTGCCCTCTGTAAGCCACACCCACTGACCCTCAAGCCCTGCCCTCTGTAAGCCACACCCACTGACCCTCAAGCCCTGCCCTCTGTAAGCCACACCCACTGACCCTCATGCCCCGCCCTCTGTCAGCCAGGCTTATTTCCATAGCAATGGAGTATGAACAGTAATAAGAACACTTGGATATAGTCTAAATTTCAAAACCGATTTTAGGGGATTATTAATCTTCAGAGTTTTACAAGTCCTCAAAAAGTAGGCTTGCGTTTGTCCACTTAACAGCACATCCGCAAAACATTTCAGAAGTGCGAGATCAAGAAACTAACTGGAAATTAAAATAATAACAGGCCTTATTCATTCCATTTATAAACATTTTGTTTCATATAAACTGCCTATAAAGGCTATGCGTGTGATGTGATAATGAGAACATATTTGCCTATACACATTTAATGAAAACACAGTAGGCCTAACGTTACTCCAGGTTAAAAATAAAAAAAAGTTGTCAAAAGGAAAAGCCATTGGAGTCTTTTTGCCAGCCCGATATGAACGTAATATCCCCCTTTGTCCCCCTCCACATCTTTCCCTTCCTCTTTTTATCGTCTCTCTAATATAGGCCAATTATTAGATTATTAGATTAGATATTAGATGGTTGACTTACTGTTTTTCCAAGTGCCTTTCTTTATGTTCCAGAGACTTATATTGAACCCACTTTCCTATTACAATATGCCTACCTGTTGGAACTTAATATTACAACTTCTAAAAAATGTTTTGTTATTTGTTATCATTGGTGTGTATGTGCGTTGACCAGGATGTGTGAGATTGGGAAGAATGTTTGCGATCACATTGAACAATTACTTTGCAGGAACGAGATATAGACCCAGAAAGTAATTTTTTTGACCAAGTTACTAGAAATTGCTTTTATTATACTGAACACCAATTTAAGCAAAAGAATGGTATATCAATTGTACATTTTAACAGCAGGAGTCTATATGCAAACTTTGATAAGATCAGAGACTATTTGCAACATAATACATGCAATTTAATATAGTTGCTATTTCTGAGAGTTGGCTCAGTCATGACAAAGGGATTCACCTTGAACTAGAAGGTTATTAATTACATTTTGTGAATAGAGTAAACAAAAGAGGTGGGGGAGTTGCAGTGTGTGTGGATAATAGGTTAAAGCATATGATTGTTGAAAGTATGACGACTGTTATTGATGACATTTGTGAGTGTTTAACGGTGGAAATCGGTATGGGTAAAATGAAGAATGTTATCGTTAGTTGTGTTTATAGAGCACCCAACTCTGGCATCGAAGCTTTAAAGAAGTGTTTGAGGCCATGGTTTTGAATGCCAAGCAGAAGGTTGCTTATTTCTGTGGGGATTATAATATAGATTTTTTAAATCCGAGTAAATCACCTGCAATAGAAGAGTTTATAGATGTAATGTACAGTACAGGCCTATATCCATGTATAACCAAACCGAGCAGACTTACCACCCACTCAGCAACAGTAATAGATAATATCTTTACAAATAACATGAGTAGTCATTTAGAAAGTGGATTGTTAATAAATGATATCACTGACCATCTGTTTTGTAGAGTCATCTAATTTAGAGACCAGCAAAATAAATATACAGAGGAGATTAAGAACAGATCACACCCTGAATAAATTAAAACATCATTTGTTAGTTCAAGACTGGAAGAGTGTGTATGAAGAAGGGGATGTTGACTTAGCCTATAACTCATTTCTAAATACCTTTTTGACTTTGTATTATAAAAAATGTCCAATCCAGCAATCAGAGATAACATCTAAACGTCCATATAAACCCTGGGTGACAAGGGGTCTGATGAACGCTTGCAAAAAAAAAAAACTCTATATAAAGACATTGTTAAGCATAGAACTGAAGAGAAAGAAATTAAATATAAGACATATAAAAATAAATTCACAGCTATCTTAAGAAAATGTAAAAAAGACTATTATAGTAGATTGCTGGAAACGAATAAAAACAATATAAAGGCTACGTGGAACACCGCAAATTCAATTATTAGAAGGAAAAAAACAAGTACTGGAATTCCAAACGAATTTATTAATAATGGTGAAATAATTAAAAACATGGATGAAGTCGTGGCTGGCTTCAATGGATTTTTTGTGAACGTAGGCCCTAATTTGGCTGATGAGATCATACCTCCACAAGAGGGCGATGTCCCACAATTTTTTGAAGAAAGAAATCCAGCAACTATTTTTTTGAGAGATACTGATAAAACCGAAGTACTTGATATTGTTAATAACTTTAAGAATAAAACATCAAGAGACTGTAATGATATTGATATGTTTTTAATTAAACAATTAATTGCAGTAATAGTAGATCCCATAGTATACATTTCCAATCTTTCTCTGAAATTGGGTTCTTTTCCCACAAATATGAAAATAGCTAAAGTTGTCCCTATCTTTAAAGCTGGTGAACATAATCTTTACACTAACTAAAGGGCCGGTTTCACTGCTTCCCCAATTCTCTAAAATTCTGGAGAAGATATTCTCCATCAGATTGTATAGTTTTATTGATAAATATGGGATCTAACTGATAGTCAATATGGTTTTTGATCAAATCGTTCTACATCTCTGGCTCTAATTGACCTGGTGGAAGAATTAACAACTAGTATTGATGACAAGAAGTTTGCTATAGGTGTATTTATTGACCTTAAAAAGGCCTTTGATACAATAGATCATCATATTTTGCTTCAAAAATTGGAAATGTATGGAATTAGGGGAATAGGGCTAAATTGGATAAAAAGCCATTTAGAGCATAGACAACAATATGTGCAGATGGGGGAGGAAAAGTCGAAGCTCCAAAATACAATATATGGTGTACCACAAGGTTCAATACTAGGACCAAAATTATTAATATTATACATAAATGATATTGTCAAAACTTCTGATTTGTTGAAATTTGTAATCTTTGCAGATGATACAAATATATTTTGTGAAGGAGAGAATCTCCAACATCTGTTGAAGATTGTCTCTGAAGAGTTGGCTAAGCTTAAATTGTGGTTTGATTTAAACAAATTATCTCTTAATATAAAGAAAACAAAATTTATGATCTTTGGGAAACGTAGAATTCCTGAAGATTTAACTATTGAAGTACTGTGTGATAACACCAGATTAGAAAGAGTCTATGAAAACTCCTTTTTAGGAGTAATAATTGATCACAAGCTAAGCTGGAAACCACAAGTCAACTATATAAGTTCTAAATTGGCAAAGATTAATGGTATATTTTGTAAAGTGAGACACATATTGAACCGAGATACAATGTATATTTTATACTGCACGCTTTTTCTTCCTTATTTGTGCTACTGTACAGAAGTGTGGGGCAATACCTATAAAACCACCCTTAAGACCATATGCACTATGCAGAAAAAGGCAATTAGAATAGTCTGCAATGTTGGCTATTATGCACATACAAATGATTTATTTTTAACATTGCAAACAATTAAAATTTAAAGACATAGTGGATCTTAAAACCACACAAATTATGTATAAAGCTAAAAACAAAGTACTCCCTAGTAATATTCAAAAATGGTTTAAGGAAAGAGATAGTAGATACAATTTAAGAAGGAGAGGAAATCTCTCTCGATCGATGGCACGCACTACACTCACAAGCATGTGCATATCTGTCAACGGCTGTGGAATAATTACCTGTAACAATTAAGGAAAGCAAACATATTGTGCAATTCAAAAGAAGGTTAAAATGTCTATATTAGAAAGTATATGAATTAAGGTGGACTTGGGACAAATGTCTAATTTCCTCTTCAAGAGCTTGATTTGAATGACCATACAGTCTGTTTCTTGCCATTTCATATATATTTAAATTATTGTTATTGTTATATTTTTGTTTTTTTATTATTTGTGTTTCTCTCTCTCAATTGTATTGTGTGATTTATTTTCAGATAAATGTACTTCTAATGATTACGGTTTTTTTTTTCAATAAGGATAAATTCTGATATTTTGTAAAGAGTAAACAGTAGCCGTTTCAAAGCTAGATGTGTAAAAGGGGAAGGCAAATATAAGTTAGCTTCTTCCTACTCCATTTTTTCTCTATATTTTTTCTTTTCTTTTGAACATGCTGAGATTTTGCTCTTATTATTTTTTGTTTTGTTAAAATATGTTCTGTTATTATTGATCATGTTCTAAAGAGGAAAAATAAAATAAAAATAAAATTTATTCATTCATTCATTCATTCAACATCACAAAAGCAAACATTAGGAACAAACTTTACAGTGAAGTAGAAGACATCTCGTGTTCAGCACTTACACTTTCATAATGAACAACATTTACTTATTCAAAGATTCAGAAGTCTTCAACGAGGAAGAAGGAGCAGATGTAACTTTAAGGATTTTTAAACCGGAAACAAGACTAAAATATTTCAGAGGCTAGACGTTCAAAGCAGAGAGTATTTAATGTCTTAACATGCAGGAGAGCATCATGACATCACTGTGCAGCAAAACACAGATCAAATGCACATGTAGATCACAAGATGAGAGTAAATACGTTAAAATATTACAACGTTTTATCAACACTTTTTTTTACTTGAAGTTACTATATATTAAATTAAAAGATTATTATTATTTTTTAAAGATTATTTTTGGCCATTTTTAGGCCTTATTGACAGGACAGCTGAAGACATGAAAGGGAGAGAGAGGGGGGGATGACATGCAGCAAGGGGTCAAAGGTCGGGGTCAAACCCAGAGTACACCTCTACATATGATCTACATATCATCCGATCCCTTATCAACACCACATATCTACCCTAGCCTGCAGCTGACGGCACAGTGAATGAACCACGCTCATGGATTGAAGAGGTGATATTGTTCTTGACATTTAAAAAATAACTCTTTAAACCTTTGATCGGTTCATAACTTGAGTAAACAATATCCATAAAAGCCGTCATAACTTCTTTTCCAAAACCACACGGGCTAGGGTCTTTTAACCCATACTAATTTTACATCCTTCAATTTCCTTATTATGCATATTACATGGCTCATAGTCTATATCTAATTCAAGACGGATCAACACAGGCTCACTTATAAACACATCTGAATTGATCTTGTAGGTCTTGTATTTCTCCAGCAAATTATCCAGGTACCGTGAATACACATCGATTGCAACTTCGATCTCATGAACACAGTCTGATGAAGGTTTTCCAGCCTGAACATCCAGGCGGGCCTCGTGGACCAGCATCTGCACGTGGAAGGCGGCTCCGTTGACCCAGATCTTGAGCCCGCGGCTGCTCATCTGTCCGTCCTGCAGAAGGGAGTTCCTGAGGGCGGTGAGATGGTTGCTCAGCTGCTGCTCCAGTCTCCTTAATTCCTCCCGTAATCGTTGGTCATTGTTCATGTACACTTGATGGCGTTTCATATACTCTGCCATTGTGTCTCGGACATCCGAAGCTTTCTCTTCCCCAAACACTCGTCGTAACAGGCTGTAAGTGTCAGTTTTCTCACTCGTCTGAGTGCCGCTCTTGACGATGATCTCTATGATCATGGAAATCACCAGAGCTCCAAGACCGACAGCATTCGGGACAGAAGTCAGTGCACCAAAGGCAGATCCGAGACTGCTGACGTAACCCGGCACCGAGTTGAGCATCTCAGTAGAGTAAGCCTCCAGCGCAGCGGTAGAGTCGTTACCAGAATATTTCAGCAGAGACTCATCTATGCCTACATCTGGTAAGAAGCATGGTTGATACTGTACAACATGTCTGTAAATCTCAAGACCAGCCTTCTCATAGTCCTCTTGTGAGTATGAGCCGCCCATGATTGTTCCTCTCGATCTGTGATCGCTCACACAGAGTTCAGATGTCCCCGACCAGCAGACTGACCACTATAACCAGAATACTGAGATCAAATCCAGCAGCTCCCTCACATATAACCAGGATGACAACTCCAACAGCCAATCAGAGCTCTGGAAAATGGTTAGGCGTATTTATTGACTTCTCTCTAAAGTCCAACGTGTTCAAGGTCCAGAAAAATAAATAGTGCCGCATGAATCTACATTTACAGTTTACTATTCAAACACAACCCTAATGCACTGATTTGAGATTGTTTCTTCATGAGCATTATAAGTGTTTTATGAGCTACTTAAAGGAGAATTCCGGTATTTAACACTTTGAGTCTTCTAGTGTGTTTTGGATGAACTAGAGCTGTGGACACAGAAGTGACGATGGGTCCTGTCTCGACTTTTTGACTCTTTTAGAATCGCCTCAGACCGCTTCAGAGTGGCTGTCTATGGGCATGCACAAACATGTGCTTAAAACAACCCTTAACGTTCGTTTTCAAAACTGTGCAACTCACCGAATGCTTACTGGTTACTTTCTGTTATTGGCCTGCTAAAGCAAGCTTAAACTAAATAATGATAATGAACCAAAACAACCCAGCTGACCTTGTTAAATTCAAATGAATAATGAACAGACATGCTTTGAAACTGGTTGAGAGACCATGTACAATTAGGTAAAAGCTACAAGAAAATGTGAAGTTAAAAATTTTATTTAAAAGATATGAATATGAAAATATGAGCAGTTCATAGTCAGGTATGAGTGTGTGTGTGTTTGATGGTGAAAGCATTGTATGTTTTATGAGTGTTTTTATCATCACAGATGGGTTAAGGCAAATTACAAACTTTAAAGAAGCTGATAATTCTGATTAAAAGACAATACAGAAGATGGGACGAGCTTTAAGTTGATGTTAAGTTAAGTCTGAGTGGACATCCATGACATGCGGAGTTCCTCAAGGCTCAATACTCGGGCCACTCCTATTCAACCTGTACATGCTTCCAATGAGCCAAATAATGAGAAAGAACCAAATCTCTTACCACAGCTATGCAGACGACACACAGATCTACTTAGCCCTATCGCCTAACGATTACAGCCCCATTGACTCCCTGTTCCAATGCATTGATGAAGTAAACAGTGGGATGTGCCAAAACTTTCTTCAGTTAAACAAAGACAAAACTGAAGTCATTGCGTTTGGAAACAAAGATGAAGTCCTCAAATAGAGGTCAAACAACTAAACATCAGGTCAGGAATCTTGGTGTGTCTCTAGAGTCAGACCTTAGCTTCAGTAGTCATGTCAAAGCAATAACTAAATCGGCATACTATCATCTGAAAAATATTGCAAGAATTAGATGCTTTGTTTCCAGTCAGGACTTAGAAAAACTTGTGCATGCTTTCATCACCAGCAGGGTGGATTACTGTAATGGACTCCTCACTGGCCTTCCCAAAAAGACCATAAGACAGTTGCAGCTCGTACAGAACGCTGCCGCCAGGATCCTGAGCAGAACCAGAAAATATGAACATATCACACCAGTCCCTCAGGTCTTTACACTGGCTCCCAGTCACATTTAGGATTGATTTTAAAGTATTATTACTGGTATATAAATCATTTAATGGCCTAGGACCTCAATACATTGCAGATATGCTCACTGAATATAAACCCAACAGATCACTCAGATCATTAGGATCACATCAGGTAGAAATACCAAGGGTTCACTCAAAGCACGGAGAGTCCGCTTTTAGCTACTATGCTGGAACCAGAACCAGAACCAGCTTCCAGAAGAGATCAGGTGTGCTCCTACAGTAGCCACACTCACATCCAGACTCAAAACACTTCTGTTCAGCTTTGCATTTACTGAATGAGCATTGTGCCACTGTTCGTAGAACAGTATTTGAATGACAATATCAAAGTTTTCGTCTGAGAAAGAACTAAGAATGTGAATGCAGGGCTAAGGAAAGAGAAAAGAAAGTTGATAGATGTAAGTCGTAAGAAGATCCTTTTAAAAGAAAGATCTATAATAGCTACCGGTTGATGTAAAATACGTCCGACTGTTTGCACTGTATTTTATTATTTTATTTTCCAAACTGTGATTCAGGAAGATTTTATTAATTTTTAGGGCTGTCTGATTGGAAGAGATTTTAAAGGGGAACGGGAGAGCTTCACTCCGACGAGGCGAGTGAAGATTATCTATACTATGGAGAGTATAGAGGTTCGCTGTTAGTTTAAAACAGCAAAAGTGAAACGTGCTCTGTGGGGGCCCAGTGGGCAATACTGGTGTGTGTGTGTGTGTGTGTGTGTGTGTGTGTGTGTGTGTGTGTGTGTTTTGTGTGTGTGTGTGTGTGTGTGTGTGTGTGTGTGTGTGTGTGTGTGTGTGTGTGTGTGTGTGTGTGTGTGTGTGTGTGTGAGTGTGTGTGTGTGTGAGAGAGTGTGAGAGTGTGAGAGTGTGTGTGTGAGAGAGTGTGAGAGTGTGTGAGTGTGTGAGTGTGTGAGTGTGTGAGTGTGTGAGTGAGACACCACCCCAGCAGAGGACGTCCCTGGATTGTAGGTCCAGTGGCACCGCAAACCTTATTCTTATTTATTTTGATTATTTTAATTTCTTCTATGTAAAGCACTTTGAATTACCACTGTGTATGAAATGTGCTAAATAAACTTGCCTTGCCTTGCCTTGCCTATACACATTTAATGAAAACACAGTAGGCCTAACGTTACTCCAGGTTAAAAATTAAAAAAGAGTTGTCAAAAGGAAAAGCCATTGGAGTCTTTTTGCCAGCCCGATATGAACGTAATATCCCCCTTTGTCCCCCTCCACATCTTTCCCTTCCTCTTTTTATCGTCTCTCTAATATAGGCCTATATTAAAAACAAACACACATCTAAATAAATGCTCACATAATGAGATTGATGATGTTGCTTTGCAGACGTTAATTTCTGGATGTCAGGTTCCAGGGATGGCAGCCTCAATCGGAGATCTGGTTCAATATTGTACCTGCAGTACCCTCACGGACCACAGTCTGGGAATGGCCGTACTAAGCCATAAATAAACACACACCCACTGACCATCATGCCCCGCCCTCTGTAAGCCACACCCACTGTATTTATGCTCCGCCCACTTATCAACCCCTGTACTTCCCTCTGTAAGCCACAGCCACTGACCTTCAAGCCACGCCCACTCATCAACTACTAACCCATAAATGAACACAACCATTGACCCACGTGCCCCACCCTCTGTAAGCCACACCCACTGACCATCATGCCCCGCCCTCTGTAAGCCACACCTACTGACACTCAAGCCCTGCCCTCTGTAAGCCACACCCACTGTCATTATGCTCTGTCCACTTATCAACCCTGTACTTCCCTCTGTAAGCCACACCCACTGTATTTATGCTCCGCCCACTTATCAACCCCTGTACTTCCCTCTGTAAGCCACACCCACTGACACTCAAGCCCCGCCCACTCATCAACTACTAAGCCATAAGTAAACACAACCATTGACCCACATGCCCCGCCCTCTGTAAGCCACACCCACTGACCATCATGCCCTGCCCCTCTGTAAGTCACACCCACTGTCATTATGTTCCGCCCACTTATCAACCCCTGTACTTCCCTCTGTAAGCCACACCCACTGACCCTCAAGCCCCGCCCACTCATCAACTACTAACCCATAAATAAACACAACCATTGACCCACATGCCCCACCCTCTGTAAGCCACACCCACTGACACTCAAGCCCCGCCCTCTGTAAGCCACACCTACTGACACTCAAGCCCTGCCCTCTGTAAGCCACACCCACTGTCATTATGCTCCGCCCACTTATCAACCCCTGTACTTCCCTCTGTGAGCCACACCCACTGACCCTCAAGCCCCGCCCACTCATCATCCCCAGTATAAATACACTGAACTGACAGGAGAAAGACACACTGAGGATTAACACTCACACTGATCTGAGAAGCTTGTTTGGTGCTGATGCTGATGTTGGTGTGTGTCTGATGTTGGTGTGTGTCTGATGTTGGTGTGTGTCTGATGTGATGAGTGTGTGATTGTTGGGCTGATTGATGGATGTTGCAGAGGAACGATGCGCAGGAGCAGCGCTTACATCCCAGTGTCCACCGCTGCCGCTCTGCTGGTCTCTTCATCCACACTCTTCTTCGTCTTCACGTAAGTCACACACACCACACACATTTTTACCAAAATAACTTGAGATGTGATATTCCATCATGTGAGCAAAGTCAACAGTGGTTACAAGCCGTTCGGTTTCATTTCTTTATCTAATTGATGACTGGTCTGTTCTCGGGCGATGGTTTAAACGTCTATTACATTTTCCTTCATGTTGATTGAAGAAACTTGTTCGTTTCTATAGTTCCTGAAACTGTGTTTTATCAGGTAAGCATCAGCACAATCACAAGCTGTGTGCTAAACTGTGTATTGTTCAGTATTGTGGTTTTTAAACAGGACAGCACAGTATATAAACTCCATATTGAGATGTGATTTTAATCCAGCACTGAAACTAGGGCAGTGAGCCACTGATACACAACACTCAACACACACATCTATACAGCGCTTCACAACACATGACCGTTTCAAAGCAGGTTTACAGAGAATGCATGAATCCACATTATAATTTAGAAATGTAGTTATACAAAATCACAGTTAGCTAAAAATGTATTAATCTAAACACTGTAATAATTAAAGGCAGAAACAACGAGCTCATTGAAGTAATGAATGCTTGTTTAACAAATGATGACATTGAGAAAAAGTCTCTAAAACACAGGATTGAGATTCTTATGTGCATTGCTGCACTTCTTATATGCATGTTGAGAACGAGGCCTTCATGCGTTGAAAGGAAAGGCTGATGGGATTTGATCAGGTGTTGTGGATTGTTGTGGGATGACCTTTGAACCGTATCTGTCCCAGATTCCCTGCAGTTGTGTGTGTTTAGCGCTGATGGCACCAGCAGATGGGAAGTTCGGGATTAGGATTTGCTCCCAGTGCTGTTTTATTCCCCGTTCAGGACATGTGGAGGTGTTCATCAGGCGTGTGACCTCCGTTGCCTGAGTTTAAGCTCACAGAAACCACATCTGTCATCCGCACAGAACGGCGTCACACGAACCGCTCAGATGGGGCAATAAACAAGAGTTTGTAATAATATTTCACTATTTTTCCTGCATTCCTCATCACGTAAATGCAGCCTTGGTGAGAAGAAGCGGCTTGTATCAAAGACATTACAATGTTAAATATATGTGAATATACAGTAAAGTGTAATTTATTCCTGTGATCCAATAAAAATACAGTAAAAATCACAATATTATACTAATGTAAATCAGCCGTTTTCTATGTGAATATATAGTAAAGTGTAATTTATTCCTGTGATCAAAGCTGAATTTATTTAATTAAAAATACAGTAAAAATCACAAAATATTATTCTAATGTAAATCATCAGTTTTCTATGTGAATATCTAGTAAAGTGTAATTTATTCCTGTGATCAAAGCTGAATTTATCATCATTACTCCAGTCTTCAGTGTCACATGATCCTCCAGAAATCAGTGTAATATGATGATCTGATGCTCAAGACACATTTATGATTATTATCTATGATGAAAACAATAGTATCTGAACGTTTTCATCACAACATGTGTGTTATTTGAGCTTTCATCACAGCACTATTATTATTTTCATTGGATTTCACGTTACTGCTACACTGCACTATTATTATAACATGAATAATGAAGATATGCATCCAAACCTTGATTTGAGATCGATTTGTTTGACTTTGAATGATATATATCACTTTTGATTAATTTGAATTTTTTGTTTACTATTTCATCATTTTCAGCTTTTATTTGATACCGAGTTTATATTATAGGCCTAAATGTTCCACCGGAGTCTCTAGGAATGCATGCAGATTTCCCAGCATGCACTGTGCTTGTGTAAAGCATGATTTCCCCCAGGTTATTTATGACTGTAATCTTCGGCTGCGGTTGTGGAGATAGCCTGGCCTTTATTAACCGGACTAATGAAAGCGTCTCCATCTGTTCTGTTCTGCATTAACTTCTAACTAAACTACACACGCTTTAGGGTGTGAACTAAACCAGGCTTATTGCTAACTGAATTGTACCTGTAATAAGCGATTATGAGTTATTTTGGATAAAAGTGTCTGCTTATTGTTAGAACAGATCTGTGTGTCAACTTTAGTTTATGGCACAACTAGATCTACTCGTGGAAGAATCACACAGATCAATCGGATTATAATATTTCTATTATATAGTGTTTTATATTATATTATTATTATATATAGTACTTATAAAGTTATTTTTTTAGCAATATAACACAAGGTAAATAGAGCTATCATTGAGATACTATATTATAGTTTTTAATATTTTGAATTAGTTTTTTTATTTTTATATTTTGTTTTTATTTTAGTCTTCATGCACAGGGACGATCCAGGTAACATGAGTAACACAACATCTGTGTTTGTATATTTTAATGACGGTCATATCTGGGATTCTCATCAGCGATTGAGTGACACATTTATGATTATTATCAACGTCAAAAACAATAATGGTATTTGAATTAAACTAAAATAACACTGGAATCTAGGCAAATAAGCTCAAATATAAGCAAATTTTCAGTTGTTTCACGTTTTCATCACTTTCCAGACTTCTCTTTGTGTTACTTGAGCTTTCATCACGGCATTATTCTTATTTTTGTTGGATTTCACGTTACTGCTACACTGCATTTATTAATATTATAACATGACGAATGAAGAAGATATACATACAAACCTTGATTTGAGAATGATTTGTTGTGTGAATCAGTCTTTCTCTAAATGATTTTTATAACTTTTGGGTGGATAATTTTGTGTTTGTATATTTGTATATTTTACTGACGGTCATATCTGTGTGTATTTGCTGCTGTTAGCTTCACTATGTCTCTGTTTCTCATCAGGGATTGGAGTGTGTGCAGATGGTCAGAAATCACAGAGACATGGGCAGTAATCCGTTGATAAGAAATCAGGATCTTAAAAAGAAAAGCCTTTGTCCTCACACAGAAATCATTTGTTCATGACCTATATTCAGTGATTAACTCACTTTCCCAGAGCTTATGCGCTATATATTGTCATGCGTCTGAGTGGCGTTTCATGGTGCTGACGGTGTAGGACTGTTCTGAAACTGATATTCTGATTATGAGATCGAACAGAATCAAGTTCATGTAATAATGATATATCAATCTGATCGGAGACCAGCTGCGTTCGGATCAGACATGAACACGTGCACATTAACTTTCTTCCTGAAAACAGTGTTCACTGCTTCGTAGAATAATTACAGGAGAAACACTTTGAGTTCCCCTGAGAAACTTTGAGATCCCCCGAGAAACTTTGAGTTCCCCCGAGAAACTTTGAGATCCCCCGAGAAACTTTGAGTTCCCCCGAGAAACTTTGAGTTCCCCTGAGAAACTTTGAGATCCCCCGAGAAACTTTGAGATCCCCCGAGAAACTTTGAGTTCCCCCGAGAAACTTTGAGATCCCCCGAGAAACTTTGAGTTCCCCCGAGAAACGTTGAGATCCCCCGAGAAACTTTGAGTTCCCTCGAGAAACTTTGAGATCCCCCGAGAAACTTTGAGATCCCCCGAGAAACTTTGAGTTCCCCCGAGAAACTTTGAGTTCCCCCGAGAAACTTTGAGATCCCCCGAGAAACTTTGAGTTCCCCCGAGAAACTTTGAGATTCCCCAAGAAACTTTGAGTTCCCCCGAGAAACTTTGAGATCCCACGAGAAACTTTGAGTTCCCTCGAGAAACTTTGAGATCCCCCGAGAAACTTTGAGTTCCCCCGAGAAACTTTGAGATTCCCCGAGAAACTTTGAGTTCCCCCGAGAAACTTTGAGATCCCCCGAGAAACTTTGAGTTCCCCTGAGAAACTTTGAGATCCCCCGAGAAACTTTGAGATCCCCCGAGAAACTTTGAGATCCCCCGAGAAACTTTGAGTTCCCCCGAGAAACTTTGAGATCCCCCGAGAAACTTTGAGATTCCCCAAGAAACTTTGAGATCCCCCGAGAAACTTTGAGTTCCCCCGAGAAACTTTGAGTTCCCCCGAGAAACTTTGAGTTCCCCCGAGAAACTTTGAGTTCCCCCGAGAAACTTTGAGATCCCTCGAGAAACTTTGAGATCCCCCGAGAAACTTTGAGTTCCCCCGAGAAACTTTGAGATTCCCCGAGAAACTTTGAGTTCCCCCGAGAAACTTTGAGATTCCCCGAGAAACTTTGAGTTCCACCGAGAAACTTTGAGATCCCCCGAGAAACTTTGTGTTCCCTCGAGAAACTTTGAGTTCCCTCGAGAAACTTTGAGATCCCCCGAGAAACGTTGTGCTACCCCGAGAAACGTTGTGCTACCCCGAGAAACGTTGTGCTACCCCAAAAAACTTTGAGTTCCCCCGAGAAACTTTGAGATCCCCGAGAAACTTTGAGATCCCCCGAGAAACGTTGTGCTACCCCGAGAAACTTTGAGATCCCCCGAGAAACTTTGAGTTCCCTCGAGAAACTTTGAGATCCCCCGAGAAACTTTGAGTTCCCCCGAGAAACGTTGAGATCCCCCGAGAAACTTTGAGATCCCCCGAGAAACTTTGAGTTCCCTCGAGAAACTTTGAGATCCCCCGAGAAACTTTGAGTTCCCCCGAGAAACTTTGAGTTCCCCCGAGAAACTTTGAGATCCCCGAGAAACTTTGAGTTCCCTCGAGAAACTTTGAGATCCCCCGAGAAACTTTGAGTTCCCCTGAGAAACGTTGAGATCCCCCGAGAAACTTTGAGTTCCCCCGAGAAACTTTGAGTTCCCCCGAGAAACTTTGAGATCCCCCGAGAAACTTTGAGATCCCCCGAGAAACTTTGAGTTCCCCCGAGAAACTTTGAGATTCCCCAAGAAACTTTGAGTTCCCCCGAGAAACTTTGAGATCCCACGAGAAACTTTGAGTTCCCTCGAGAAACTTTGAGATCCCCCGAGAAACTTTGAGTTCCCCCGAGAAACTTTGAGATTCCCCGAGAAACTTTGAGTTCCCCCGAGAAACTTTGAGATCCCCCGAGAAACTTTGAGTTCCCCTGAGAAACTTTGAGATCCCCCGAGAAACTTTGAGATCCCCCGAGAAACTTTGAGATCCCCCGAGAAACTTTGAGTTCCCCCGAGAAACTTTGAGATTCCCCAAGAAACTTTGAGATCCCCCGAGAAACTTTGAGTTCCCCCGAGAAACTTTGAGTTCCCCCGAGAAACTTTGAGATTCCCCAAGAAACTTTGAGATCCCCCGAGAAACTTTGAGTTCCCCCGAGAAACTTTGAGTTCCCCCGAGAAACTTTGAGTTCCCCCGAGAAACTTTGAGTTCCCCCGAGAAACTTTGAGTTCCCCCGAGAAACTTTGAGATCCCCCGAGAAACTTTGAGATCCCCGAGAAACTTTGAGTTCCCCCGAGAAACTTTGAGATTCCCCAAGAAACTTTGAGTTCCCCCGAGAAACTTTGTGTTCCCTCGAGAAACTTTGAGTTCCCCCGAGAAACTTTGAGTTCCCCCGAGAAACTTTGAGATCCCCCGAGAAACTTTGAGTTCCCTCGAGAAACTTTGAGTTCCCCCGAGAAACGTTGAGATCCCCCGAGAAACGTTGAGATCCCCCGAGAAACTTTGAGATCCCCCGAGAAACTTTGAGATTCCCCGAGAAACTTTGAGATCCCCCGAGAAACGTTGTGCTACCCCGAGAAACGTTGTGCTACCCCGAGAAACGTTGTGCTACCCCAAAAAACTTTGAGTTCCCCCGAGAAACTTTGAGATCCCCGAGAAACTTTGAGATCCCCCGAGAAACGTTGTGCTACCCCGAGAAACTTTGAGATCCCCCGAGAAACTTTGAGTTCCCTCGAGAAACTTTGAGATCCCCCGAGAAACTTTGAGTTCCCCCGAGAAACGTTGAGATCCCCCGAGAAACTTTGAGATCCCCCGAGAAACTTTGAGTTCCCTCGAGAAACTTTGAGATCCCCCGAGAAACTTTGAGTTCCCCCGAGAAACTTTGAGTTCCCCCGAGAAACTTTGAGTTCCCTCGAGAAACTTTGAGATCCCCCGAGAAACTTTGAGTTCCCTCGAGAAACTTTGAGATCCCCCGAGAAACTTTGAGTTCCCCCGAGAAACTTTGAGATTCCCCGAGAAACTTTGAGTTCCACCGAGAAACTTTGAGATCCCCCGAGAAACTTTGTGTTCCCTCGAGAAACTTTGAGATCCCCCGAGAAACGTTGTGCTACCCAGAGAAACGTTGTGCTACCCCGAGAAACGTTGTGCTACCCCAAAAAACTTTGAGTTCCCCCGAGAAACTTTGAGATCCCCGAGAAACTTTGAGATCCCCCGAGAAACGTTGTGCTACCCCGAGAAACTTTGAGATCCCCCGAGAAACTTTGAGTTCCCTCGAGAAACTTTGAGATCCCCCGAGAAACTTTGAGTTCCCCCGAGAAACGTTGAGATCCCCCGAGAAACTTTGAGATCCCCCGAGAAACTTTGAGTTCCCTCGAGAAACTTTGAGATCCCCCGAGAAACTTTGAGTTCCCCCGAGAAACTTTGAGTTCCCCCGAGAAACTTTGAGATCCCCCGAGAAACTTTGAGTTCCCTCGAGAAACTTTGAGATCCCCCGAGAAACTTTGAGTTCCCCTGAGAAACGTTGAGATCCCCCGAGAAACTTTGAGTTCCCCTGAGAAACTTTGAGTTCCCCCGAGAAACTTTGAGATCCCCCGAGAAACTTTGAGATCCCCCGAGAAACTTTGAGTTCCCCCGAGAAACTTTGAGATTCCCCAAGAAACTTTGAGTTCCCCCGAGAAACTTTGAGATCCCACGAGAAACTTTGAGTTCCCTCGAGAAACTTTGAGATCCCCCGAGAAACTTTGAGTTCCCCCGAGAAACTTTGAGATTCCCCGAGAAACTTTGAGTTCCCCCGAGAAACTTTGAGATCCCCCGAGAAACTTTGAGTTCCCCTGAGAAACTTTGAGATCCCCCGAGAAACTTTGAGATCCCCCGAGAAACTTTGAGATCCCCCGAGAAACTTTGAGTTCCCCCGAGAAACTTTGAGATTCCCCAAGAAACTTTGAGATCCCCCGAGAAACTTTGAGTTCCCCCGAGAAACTTTGAGTTCCCCCGAGAAACTTTGAGATTCCCCAAGAAACTTTGAGATCCCCCGAGAAACTTTGAGTTCCCCCGAGAAACTTTGAGTTCCCCCAAGAAACTTTGAGTTCCCCCGAGAAACTTTGAGTTCCCCCGAGAAACTTTGAGATCCCCCGAGAAACTTTGAGTTCCCCCGAGAAACTTTGAGTTCCCTCGAGAAACTTTGAGTTCCCCCGAGAAACTTTGAGTTCCCCCGAGAAACTTTGAGATCCCCCGAGAAACTTTGAGATCCCCCGAGAAACTTTGAGTTCCCCCGAGAAACTTTGAGTTCCCCCGAGAAACTTTGTGTTCCCTCGAGAAACTTTGAGTTCCCCCGAGAAACTTTGAGTTCCCCCGAGAAACTTTGAGATCCCCCGAGAAACTTTGAGTTCCCTCGAGAAACTTTGAGTTCCCCCGAGAAACGTTGAGATCCCCCGAGAAACGTTGAGATCCCCCGAGAAACTTTGAGATCCCCCGAGAAACTTTGAGATTCCCCGAGAAACTTTGAGATCCCCCGAGAAACGTTGTGCTACCCCGAGAAACGTTGTGCTACCCCGAGAAACGTTGTGCTACCCCAAAAAACTTTGAGTTCCCCCGAGAAACTTTGAGATCCCCGAGAAACTTTGAGATCCCCCGAGAAACGTTGTGCTACCCCGAGAAACTTTGAGATCCCCCGAGAAACTTTGAGTTCCCTCGAGAAACTTTGAGATCCCCCGAGAAACTTTGAGTTCCCCCGAGAAACGTTGAGATCCCCCGAGAAACTTTGAGATCCCCCGAGAAACTTTGAGTTCCCTCGAGAAACTTTGAGATCCCCCGAGAAACTTTGAGTTCCCCCGAGAAACTTTGAGTTCCCTCGAGAAACTTTGAGATCCCCCGAGAAACTTTGAGTTCCCTCGAGAAACTTTGAGATCCCCCGAGAAACTTTGAGTTCCCCCGAGAAACGTTGAGATCCCCCGAGAAACTTTGAGTTCCCCCGAGAAACTTTGAGTTCCCCCGAGAAACGTTGAGTTCCCCCGAGAAACTTTGAGTTCCCCTGAGAAACTTTGAGTTCCCTCGAGAAACTTTGAGTTCCCCCGAGAAACTTTGTGTTACCTCGAGAAACTTTGAGTTCCCTCGAGAAACTTTGAGTTCCACCGAGAAACTTTGAGTTCCCCCGAGAAACTTTGCGTTCCCCTGAGAATTAAGTAAAATAAAGTTACTATAGAACAGAGAGTTTTAAGCACATTTCAATGAGAAATTAGGGGGCAAATGTGCTTAATCGTGATGAAAATAAAGCAAAATAAAATCGTAAAAGTCCTAAAATAGGCTTAATTCTTCACGTCATACCTAAATATCTTACTGCTTGCTTCTTGATTTTCTTATCTTCTGATTGTTGGCTTCTCTGCGCTCACTATAGTGTGTCTTCATATGGATCCAGCAGTTTTTCTGGCAGACGGATGTTTGATCCGCAGTCAGTAATCTGGATTAGTGGCGTACGTACGGGACAGACCCCCCATCCCCCGTTACTACAGGACCACCACTGACACACATAAACCAGACAACTGTGTCACGGGCACGAGAGAATATGAAGAAATATGTGACAGAAACAAATCCGCATGCATTTCAGTTGGAAGCGTAATATAATTCAATCTCACGACTATGGAAATCCATTTCTGCCACATGGGGGAAAATCATGCTTTGGTAAATAATAATTATGAGATGAAAAATCGAAAATATTACTTAAAAAGTCATTATTATATAAAAAGTCAATATTATAATATTAAGTTGAAATTACAATACAATACAATATTTATTTATTTATAAAGCACCTTTAAAAACAACCAAGGCTGACCAATAAAACTAAGAAAATAGAAAAATAAAACTACCAAAATTAGAAAGCACACAACAATAGAAAAACAATAAAGTCCTAATTATGACATAAAATGTAGAAATTATGACATACTAAATCGACATTATGACTTAAAAAGTCATTGTTATGTAAAAAGTCAATATTATAACATTAAGTTGAAATTACAATACAATAACAAAATGTATTTATAATGCACATTTAAAAACAACCAAGGCTGACCAAAGTGAAAAGAATAAAACTAAGAAAATAGAAAAATAAAATTACCAAAATTAAAAAGCACACAACAATAGCAAAACAATAATTAAACCTGTTATCAAGAAGTATTGAAAGTTATGACATAAAATGTAAAAATTATGACTCAGTCATTATGATTAAAAAGTCAAAATTGTGATATACTAAATTGAAATTATGAGTCATAATTATGATATAAAAAGATGCCTTAAAAATGATTACATTCTAAGTTGAAGTTGTAGCATAAATTGAATAAACAAAAGCATAAACAATTGAAATTATTATGTAATATTTTTGAGTTTTTATTTAATTTTTACTGTCATAATTTTGAGTTTTTATGTCATCATAATGATTTGCCAGAGCATGACTTATTTTTTCTTATGCGGCAGAAATATCCTTTCATACACGACATTCATTCAATAAAAATCTGAGTTTAATCTGCGTCCCAGGGGCCATGATTTACCTCTCCGTTTAATCTCACGCTCCAGATGTAATCATCCCTTGTGTGTGTGTGTGTGTGTGTGTGTGTGTGTGTGTGTGTGTGTGTGTGTGTGTGTGTGTGTGTGTGTGTGTGTGTGTGTGTGTGTGTGTGTGTGTGTGTGTGTGTGTGTGTGCGCGTGTGTGTGTGTGTGTGTGTGTGTGCTGGTCCTCCGGGGCCGCCGAGCCCCTCAGATGTGTTCGAGACGGGCTTCAAACACCACAGAGCCCAAAGACGCTTGATTCAACTTCTGCTTGTGAATTATTCAGCTCACGCTACTCTTGATCTGAAAGATGGAACAATGAAGGCAGATCTGGAATGATTATTGGTGCATTGACATGAAGTTGATGTATTTCATAATATTTCATACAGGTCGATTCTTAATCTTAAAGTCAGCATGAAACGGCATTTACAACCATTTTACCTGATGCGATTTCGAGCCAAAAAGGGTTTTCAATGCTATAAAATATAGATGCCACTTGATTTTATTCATCAGGAATTGACTGAACATGAATTAAACCAGAAATAATAGTCCAATTTTTTTAAACGGAACAGTTTATTGAACCTTTAGAGAAAATATGTATTAAAATATATAGTTTGTGTGTGTTTTTATAGTGAGAATATAGAGGAAAACAGAGCTCAGTTTTATTCAAAGCCTCAAACTGAGCAAAAATATGTTTTTTTTCTGCAGATGCTGATGTGTATATGAGAAAAAGTTATTGAAATCATTGAAATCTTTATAACAGTATAGCAAATACTGATATAAAATGTATTTAAATATCAATATCTGTCAATAATAAGTCTTAGTAAGATGATATTTAAATGCTTAGTTTTATGATCTCTAGTTTTAAAACATATAAAGTCTGAAAATCATATTTGATACTCATGATTTTTATAATAAATGATGATGATAATCAAGTAATCCTGCTTCAGTCCAGCTGAAATATTACTAACAATATCAAAGTTATTCTCACATTTACTTGATCATATCAGTTCAGATTTGACAGCAGAAAAAAAGATTTGTACAATTATACTATTGGACTGAGGAGATTGTGTGCGACAGGTTTATTAGATCATTTAGATCATCTGTGTATTAAATATGCTGCAGTAGCTTTATAGGGTTAAAGGGATAGTTCACTTTGAAATGAAATGTTGGTATGTTTTAGCTTACCTGAAGTGCATCCAAGATGTCGGTGTCTTTGTCTCCGCAGGAGTTTCAATTTTGATATTTTAAGGTCAACCCGTTCTTGTCTGTCAGTCGTATAATGCAGGTCTATGGTCACTGTCTCCAAAAGCATGCAGAGAAAAGTCCAAATTAAACAATTCCCCATCGTAAGTGCACATTGATGGCCTAAGCTCGCGCGAACTCAGATGGGAGTGTTGAGTTTTCACTTATTCCCAATTTGTAAGCCTTCTATCTTGACACACTACTCGCTTCATTGTTCAGGCCAATCACAGGCATACGTTGAGCCGTACAGCCAATCACACGCGTTTCTGCTGAGTTTAAAAATGCAACGTCCAATCGAAGGCGGTTAGATTAGTTACCAGGGAAGAAATCCGGTGTAAACAGATCAGATGGACGTGGTTGTGTAAAAGAGATAAAAACAATATAAATACTGTTCGTTTTATCACACAAACCGCTCGTTTCGTGTCTTAGGCCATCAGTGTGTGCTTACGATGGGGAATTGTGTAATTTGGACTTTTCTCTGCATGCTTTTGGAGACAGTGCCTATAGACCTGCATTATACGACTGACAGACAAGAACGGTTTGACCTAAAAATATCAAAATTGAAACTACTGCGGAGACAAAGACACCGACATCTTGATGCACTTCAGGTAAGATAAAACACACCAACATTTCATTTCAAAGTGAACTATCTCTTTAATACAGTAGATGTTGTATGTGTGTTCCTCACAGGTGTCCTTGGCTCGCTGAAAACGTGTCTCTCAGTTTCCCACCATGTGTCGGGATCGTGTTCCTCTTCGCTGTGGCAAACTTCACCATGGCAACGTTCATGGATGCCGGCGTGTTCCCGCGGGGTGAGTCGAGTCACGCGCATTACCACACACGAGTCTGAGCGCTGGTTATTCTGTGAACTAGTTTAGTTTAGTGTTCATCGAGACACTTAAAGTGCTCCTGCTGTTTTAAAGGCTCCTAATGTAGTTTTGGCGTCTCCTACAGCAGTGGTTCCCAACTTTTTTCTGTCTGAGACCCTTTTTCCCAAGAAAATATTTTAGGGACCCCTTCACATTTAATGATATTATTGCTCTTGTAATCTTGCAGCGAGGATGACAAAATATGTTGTTTTCAAACAAACGGTATGTTTACTATAACCAGATATGTTTATGCACAAATAATAGCCTATAATATTGAAAATACAATAACAAAAACATCAGTAGCCCTTTCTAATTTAAAAACGTAAGCCTAGGAGTAGCCTATAAACTGGCCCTATTAGAAATGCAATAACACAAATATTCACACTGGTGTGTAGGTAAAAAATAAAGAATATAGTCTATTACTAAATGATCGCTGTCTGGGACTCAATACTTGAATGTTATTTGTGAGGCTTTTGACGCTATAGCGAGCGATAATAAACTTGTGCTTATTAACAGAATAATGCGTCTTTTGGAAGAACATTGTAGCCGGAAATGACAGCTTTAGCGTAGGTTCTGCCAGGAAGACTCAATCAGCGTGCCACGTATTACTTCTCTTCTAACCAATCACGTGCTAACACTCACAGTATAAAAGATCGGTACTTACATTCGTCTGAGTTCGCAGATGCTGACGCTGCCAATTACCTCCATCCTCCCCAACCACCACCAAGATGGTCCCTTCCTTAACCTCCAGGGGGGGTCGGCTGCGCCCCTGCCTTCGTCTTCAGGCAGGATATGCAGATTCCGCTACCCTCGCATTGCTCTCTAAGGACGGGGCCTACGCCAAAGAACTTTATAAATTCATGCTTGCTGGGCTGTAAATAAATATACGCTGTTATATCAATTTATCTCCCGAGTCTTTCTGGTAGAACTACTTCTCTCTGTGTACGTCTATGACGAGTCACGCAGGTCCTGGGCTCCTCCGCATCCGAACCCGTGTAAAATAGTCCCAGTGTAAACACTTATTATAGGAGCACCAGTGGCTCAGGATCAGACAAAAAGATTGGAAAATGGATTCATGATGAACTCGCTCATTATATACATTTTGTAAATTTTGAACAGAAAAAAGTTAAGGACTTTTATTTAATGCTCATTGCTCAAAACTTTTTAAAATATGCCGCGACCCCCGACAGAGCTCGCTGACGCCCCCTTGTGGGCCGCGACCCCCTGTTGGGAGCCGATGTCCTACAACAGGTTCACACACCCGAGGTCAACAACACTGTAATGTCCTCATAATCTGCAGCGTCAGCTTTTCTCTCAGTCTCTGAAACGCTTCCATCGAAGATTCAGTCTCTCTAAGCCCCGCCTCTCTGAGAGCTGCTCTGCTCTGATTGGTCAGAAAGCAAACGCTCATTATCATATCTGAATCTCAGCTCTTGATCACAGTGATACGAACAGTGACGATGGCGGGGGGTTTACCGTATCAGTCTCAGAACACAGCGTCTTCTCGACACGAACAACACGAACCAAACTCTTCCAGTCTCAGATAAACTACAGTGTTTGAGGGGCGGGGCTAAGAGACGCTGATCAGCCAATCAAGACCAGAGTTGGAAGTGAGAATGGAATTACTGATGACTCGTTTCTTTCTTTTAGAAGACAATAACTCTCACAGACAGCTTTATTACACACGGCATGAAAGGGAATATCTGGACAGGCATAATAAGGGCACTTTACCAGCTCTACTATCAAACACTTGTGTTAAACGTGCATCAGAAAGATATATATATATCTACACAGATAATGTTTTGCCGCTGTGTTTTCAGCGGATGATGACGAGGACAAGGACGAGGACGTGCGCGCGCCGCTCTACAGGACCGTGGAGGTGAGAGGAGTGCAGGTGCGCATGAAGTGGTGCTCCTCCTGTCACTTCTACAGGCCACCCCGCTGCTCTCACTGCAGTGTGTGTGATCACTGTGTGGAGGTGAGACAGCTGTGTGTGTGTGTGTGTGTGCTCCTCCTGTCACTTCTACAGGCCGCCCCGGTGTTCTCACTGCAGCGTGTGTGATCACTGTGTGGAGGTGAGACAGCTGTGTGTGTGTGTGTGTGTGTGTGTGTGTGTGTGTGTGTGTGTGTGTGTGTGCGCGTGTGTGTGTGTGTGTGTGTGTGTGTGTGTGATCACTGTGTGGAGGTGAGACAGCTGTGTGTGTGTGTGTGTGTGTGTGTGTGTGTGTGTGTGTGTGTGTGTGTGTGTGTGTGTGTGTGTGTGTGTGTGCGCGTGTGTGTGTGTGTGTGTGTGTGTGTGTGATCACTGTGTGGAGGTGAGACAGCTGTGTGTGTGTGTGTGTGTGTGTGTGATCACTGTGTGGAGGTGAGACAGCTGTGTGTGTGTGTGTGTGTGTGTGTGTGTGTGTGTGTGTGTGTGTGCTCCTCCTGTCACTTCTACAGGCCGCCCCGGTGCTCTCACTGCAGTGTGTGTGATCACTGTGTGGAGGTGAGACAGCTGTGTGTGTGTGTGTGTGTGTGTGTGTGTGTGTGTGTGTGTGTGTGTGTGTGTGTGCTCCTCCTGTCACTTCTACAGGCCGCCCCGGTGCTCTCACTGCAGCGTGTGTGATCACTGTGTGGAGGTGAGACAGCTGTGTGTGTGTGTGTGTGTGTGTGTGTGTGTGTGTGTGTGTGTGTGTGTGTGTGTGTGTGTGTGTGTGTGTGTGTGTGTGTGTGTGTGTGTGATCACTGTGTGGAGGTGAGACAGCTGTGTGTGTGTGTGTGTGTGTGATCACTGTGTGGAGGTGAGACAGCTGTGTGTGTGTGTGTGTGTGTGTGTGTGTGTGTGTGTGTGTGTGTGTGTGTGTGTGTGCTCCTCCTGTCACTTCTACAGGCCGCCCCGGTGTTCTCACTGCAGTGTGTGTGATCACTGTGTGGAGGTGAGACAGCTGTGTGTGTGTGTGTGTGTGTGTGTGTGTGTGCTCCTCCTGTCACTTCTACAGGCCACCCCGGTGCTCTCACTGCAGCGTGTGTGATCACTGTGTGGAGGTGAGACAGCTGTGTGTGTGTGTGTGTGTGTGTGTGTGTGATCACTGTGTGGAGGTGAGACAGCTGTGTGTGTGTGTGTGTGTGTGTGTGTGTGTGTGTGATCACTGTGTGGAGGTGAGACAGCTGTGTGTGTGTGTGTGTGTGTGTGTGTGTGTGTGTGTGTGTGTGTGTGTGTGTGTGATCACTGTGTGGAGGTGAGACAGCTGTGTGTGTGTGTGTGTGTGTGTGTGTGTGATCACTGTGGGGAGGTGAGACAGCTGTGTGTGTGTGTGTGTGTGTGTGTGTGTGTGTGTGATCACTGTGTGGAGGTGAGACAGCTGTGTGTGTGTGTGTGTGTGTGTGTGTGTGTGTGTGTGTGTGTGTGTGATCACTGTGTGGAGGTGAGACAGCTGTGTGTGTGTGTGTGTGTGTGTGTGTGTGTGTGTGTGATCACTGTGTGGAGGTGAGACAGCTGTGTGTGTGTGTGTGTGTGTGTGTGTGTGTGTGTGCTCCTCCTGTCACTTCTACAGGCCGCCCCGGTGCTCTCACTGCAGCGTGTGTGATCACTGTGTGGAGGTGAGACAGCTGTGTGTGTGTGTGTGTCTGTGTGTGTGTGTGTGTGTGTGTGTGTGTCTATCTGTCTTTTGATCTGTCTGTCTATGTGTCTGTCTGTCATCTGTCTATCTGTGTGTGTGTGTGTGTGTGTGTGTGTGTCTATCTGTCTGTCTGTCTGTTTGTCTGTTGACCTGTCTGTCTATCTGTGTGTGTGTGTGTGTGTGTGTGTGTGTGTCTGTCTGTTGATCTGTCTGTATATCTGTCTGTTGACCTGTCTGTCTGTCTGTCTGTCTGTTGATCTGTCTGTCTGTCTGTCTGTTGATCTGTCTGTTGACCTGTCTGTCTATCTGTCTGTCTGTTAATCTGTCTGTCTGTCTGTTGATCTGTCTGTTGACCTGTCTGTCTATCTGTCTGTCTGTTAATCTGTCTGTCTGTCTGTTGATCTGTCTGTTGACCTGTCTGTCTATCTGTCTGTCTGTTAATCTGTCTGTCTGTCTGTTGATCTGTCTGTTGACCTGTCTGTCTATCTGTCTGTCTGTTAATCTGTCTGTCTGTCTGTTGATCTGTCTGTTGACCTGTCTGTTGACCTGTCTGTCTGTTGATCTGTCTGTCTGTCTGTCTGTCTGTTGATCTGTCTGTCTGTGTGTGTGTGTGTGAGTGTGTGTGTGTGTGTGTCTGTGTGTGTGTGTGTCTATCTGTCTTTTGATCTGTCTGTCTATGTGTCTGTCTGTCATCTGTCTATCTGTGTGTGTGTGTGTGTGTGTGTGTGTGTGTGTGTCTGTCTGTTGATCTGTCTGTATATCTGTCTGTTGACCTGTCTGTCTGTCTGTCTGTTGACCTGTCTGTCTGTCTGTCTGTTGATCTGTCTGTCTGTCTGTCTGTTGACCTGTCTGTCTGTCTGTCTGTTGATCTGTCTGTCTGTCTGTCTGTTGATCTGTCTGTCTGTCTGTTGACCTGTCTGTCTATCTGTCTGTCTGTTGATCTGTCTGTCTGTTGACCTGTCTGTCTGTCTGTCTGTTGATCTGTCTGTCTGTCTGTCTGTTGATCTGTCTGTCTGTCTGTCTGTCTGTCTGTCTGTGTGAGTGTGTGTGTGTGTGTGTGTGTGTGTGTCTGTCCGTTGATCTGTCTGTATATCTGTCTGTCTGTTGATCTGTCTGTCTCTGTGTGTGTGAGTGTGTGTGTGTGTGTGTCTGTCCGTTGATCTGTCTGTATATCTGTCTGTCTCTGTGTGTGTGTGTGTGTGTACAGTAATGTACAGGGTTGCCAGATTTTGGTAATCTGTCTGGATTGAGATTGTTATTGCATTATATCTTAATCAATCATAAGTATCTATTTGAGGTCATGAGAAGGTCGTGTTATTCACCCCCTTTTGAAAATGTCGATGTTCAAACTCGCTTTTTGCGAAATGCCAATATAATCATGACTTTCAATTCATAATGTTTTTGTTTTTTGTAGCTCTGTTCCTATTTAATAGGTTTAAAGAATAAAGAAAATAAGAGTAAGCTCATATGAGGAAAGCTCATATTCTCTCCATCTCTGCAGGACTTTGACCATCACTGTCCGTGGGTGAACAACTGCATCGGGCGGCGCAACTACCGCTTCTTCTTCCTCTTCCTCCTGTCTCTGAGTCTTCACATGGCTGGTGTTTTTTCCGGAGGCCTCCTGTATGTCCTGGATCACCTGGAGGATCTGTGGGAACTGCACGCCGCTGTCACGTATCCTTCAGCTCCATTAATGTGTCATGGAAAGCTAGAATAGTTGGTCAGTCAGACTGATAGCCCCGCCTCCAAACTCATGTGATTGGGTGAGTCAGAAGTGGACAACTCTCTCTCTTGAATTCAACACTGATTGAGTTAGACTGCAGTTCCTCCGCTGGCCACTAGAGAGCGGCACATTTCCGTTTATCCAGGAGTGACGCGCGGCCAAGATGGCGACGGCCGGCTCCGCCCACTGTGGGCTTCAGAAACACTACGGGTGACGTCACGCTCACTACACATATTTATTTACATTCTATGGTCGGGTCGCTCAATCAAAAGTTCAGAAAGCATCATAGTGTCTCCCTTTATTATTTCATCATCACACACACGACTCATAAACTGAGTGCCTTGACAGTGTGTGTTCAGGCTGGCGGTCATGAGTGTTTCCGGATTGTTCTTTATCCCGGTCTTGGGTCTGGCCTGCTTTCATCTGGTGCTGGTGGCACGAGGACGCACGACTAACGAACAGGTGAGAGCCAGCGGTAATTGGATGGAACGAAATATCGTTCGACTGTATACATGTATACAGTAGAATGACAATAAAGTTGACTATGACTATGACTATGATTGACTCGGACCGAGTCCTGCTAAACGCGGAGCTTACTCTCACTAACACTACTTCACAGGTGACAGGAAAGTTTCAGGGAGGAGTGAATCCGTTCACACGCGGCTGCCGTCTCAACCTGCAGTTTGTGCTGTTCAGTCCCATCATGCCGAGGTGAGCGGATCAACGGATCACACGACCACACTTTACAGTGGTTACGGTCACCAGCTGCAGTGCCCTCGACAGCCACCAGAGGGCGCTCACAACACACTGTTGTCATTCCCTCTCAAACTACATCCCCCATAATTCTCTGCCGGGACTCATTAGCACTCATTGTTTTCACCTGTGTCTCATCTTCTTGTTTGCTCACCCTATGATAGCCTGGTTTTCACACATTTTCTACTAATAATTTGGATCAGTATTCTAAAGTGAAAAACATGATAACTACATAATATTGTCTAAAATCATTATAAGCTTTTGATATTTTTGTAATATTTTGGATAGTAATTCCTTCCGATGGATTTGGTGACACTTTAATCATTACTAGTGTGTGTTATGATCTTCACTTTAGACACTGATCCAAATTATTAGTAGTTCCTTTAGAAGGATGTAGTAACACTTGATTTATTACTAATGGATTACCATTACCTTGTATTATAAATTATGCATTAATAATATTAATTATGAATTATGTATATATTAGCTCTTAGTAGTCTTCAGTGAGGTATGAAAAATAGTAGTTATTGATTAGCTAATAGTGAACTACCACATTCAACTGAGCGCTATTACTCACTAATTCATTAATTAGAGTTTCTTGTTAGTTAAAGGTGCAGTGTGTAAGTTTTAGCCGCATCTAGTGGTGAGGTTGTGAATTGCACCCAACAGAAGTTACGGTGGCCGACAGGAAGTGATGTTAAGCAATGAGGAAGTTAAGCAATGAGGTTTCTGTACAAAAATAAATTAAGAAATTAAGTTTTCTTAATTATCCAGTAAAACGATGTTATCGCGAATATTATTGTTACCTGTTCATCATTGTGTCAGTGTTTTATTCGCTGACTTTATCTCGCTTCTTTGCACGAAGAACAAGATAACGATGAAAAATGTCTCATTCTAATGTAATAAAAACATCACAGATCATTATGTGAGGTCTTCATACACCACTGGAAACATAGTTATGTATGATATTGCATTTCTGTCAACAGATCCTCCTGAATATTACACACTGCACCTTTAATAGTAGTTACTAGAATGTTAACAGTGCGTTACTCATTTGTTCCTGTGTAGTTACTCATTAATGAAGGAGCCGTCCCGATGACAGCATGCATGTTTAGGACAGGAGGTTTTGTGTGCTCTTCCACCCGTAGGTACACTGGGAAACTCAGTGACAGAGTGCCGGTCCCCGTTCATCCTCCGTTCCATCATCCCGAGTCTCAGACGCTGACCCCGGTGAAGAGCTCGGACAACTGCGTCCCCAGCCAAACTCCTCCTGTGAAGGTACATACTGCATTTATGGTACATGGTGTGGATATGCATAGAATGTATATGCACATTTACATTTAATCCAAACACTTTTATCCAAAGCGACTAACAAATGAGAACAATAGAAGCAATCAGACCAGCAAGAGGGCATCGAGTCTCAGTTAGTCTGGCACAGAACACATAGCAACGTTTTTTATACTTTTTTATATATATTTTTTTCATTATGTACATATGGGAAAGTTATTGTTTGAATTGTTTTATATTTTCGATGTATATTGTTATGTTGTGTGGGTGTTCTTATGTGTGGTGTATAGTGAAGCCATAGACAAATGTCCACTTGTGGACAATAAAGGAACTGAACTAAACTGAACATGAAAGCTGTGAATAAATGAATAAGATCATCAGTTAGCCTGCGTTCGGCTGTGGCTCATAAACTCAGTTTCAGAGATAAGAGACTGTCAGGTTAGATCATCTATTTAGAAATTTACCATTTTAGCAGATAAATGTTGTTATGTATTTAGTTAAATGAGATTTGACTTTATAACACATCAGGTTTGCTGAAAAATAAATAATGCTCTGAATAAAAAACAATTATTTAAAGATATATTGACAGTTTAGATACAAAGCTTGACTATATTTGAATTTTGACTTGTGCAACAGTTTTATTTTACTATAATTGTGATAATATAATAGTTTTTACAACAATTTTGAATGTTTTTTTATTTTTTACATTTTCTGATTTTATTTTTGTTTTAGTAATTTTATTTATTTATTTCATTAGTTATTGTATTTCTACATACATATAGTTTTTCTGATTTTCTGTTTTCATTTCAATTTTAGTAAAAGTTTTAGTAATTTTATTGCTTTTCCATTTGTATTAGTTATTGTTTTTTAAATCTATCTGTATAGTTTTTATTTATATTTTTAAAAAGTTTTTTATATATATATTTTTTATATATATATCTATTTGCAATTTCCGTTTGAGTTTTTTTAGTACATCAAGTTAAACTAGAAAGCAAAGTTTGTCTGAACAAGATTTTATGATGGCTTATATCTGAACGTTTGAAAGTTACAAACATGTTTCTCATGGTGTAAGTTTTAGTTTAACAACCCTGGTTTGTAAGGTTTCAAAGTAGCTTCTCCTACAATCAATGCAACTCACATTTATTTGTAAAGCGCTTTTCACAATACACATCATTTCAATGCAGTTTTACAGAAAAGGCATGAGTCCACATTACAATGTAGAGTGATGTGTTATCAGAGGAAACTGTCTAAATTATGTATTTCAGAAATTTACATATACAAATCACAGTTCGCTAAAAATATACTAATTTAAACACTGTAATAATTTAAGGCAGAAACAATGAGCTCATTGAAGTAATGAATACTTGTTTGTTAACAAATGATTGACATTTAGACAGTGAGAGTGTGATTTGTGTGTATCTGGTTCAGTATCTGTATAATATTGTGATGTGTTTGTGTCAGTCTCTGGAAGAAGTCGATGATCCAGACAGTAAGCATCGCACCAGTCCACCTCCACTGCCCCCTAAACCAGACCCAGTCCTGCTCAAGAACCATCTGGCGGCTTTGGAAGGTGTGTGGAAGTGCTGAGCAGATCATGTTTCTGGAAGGTCTGAAACATTAAATGTGTTCATGTCCTCTCATGTGCTTTATAACAGAGAGTCTGCTCCAGTCCAGAGCCGTGATGCCTTCAGGACACAAAACCAATCCACTTCAGACTTCAGAGTCGCCCACCAAAGTGCTCTACCAAGTTCCCAGAGATCAGGTGAGACTGTTTACACTACGATCTAAATCTTTACCTTGAATCTTTAAGTCAGTTTCAACCACAGTAAGGAATGCTATATCAATATAGGCAAATATAGCAATTCTGCCTGAAATCAGAGACGCTACTAAGTAAACTGAAAAGCCATATCCTATATTTCTCAATATCTTCGCTTAGATGGCTGCTAGTTTAATTTGGGAAATGGAAAAACCAACCAACATTTAAATCTCTTTATATATTAAAACCGGCCGACATAAAAAAATTCTTAACAGAACAAAACCGTCCGATATTTAAATCTCTTAACGGAACAAAACTGACCGATATTTAAATCTCTTAATGGAACAAAACCGACCGATATTTAAATCTCTTAACGGAAGAAAACTGACCGATATTTAAATATCTTAACGGAAGAAAACCAACCGATATTTAAATCACTTAACGGACCAAAACCAACCGATATTTAAATCACTTAACGGAACAAAACCAACCGATATTTAAATCTCTTAACGGAACAAAACCAACCAATATTTAAATCACTTAACGGACCAAAACCAACCGATATTTAAATCACTTAACGTACCTAAACCAACCGATATTTAAATCAGTTAACAGAACAAAACCAACCGATATTTAAATCACTTAACGTACCAAAACCAACCGATATTTAAATCAGTTAACGGAACAAAACCAACCGATATTTAAATCAGTTAACGGAACAAAACCAACCAATATTTAAATCACTTAACGGAGCAAAACCAACCGATATTTAAATCTCTTAACGGAAGAAAACCGACCGATATTTAAATCTCTTAATGGAAGAAAACCGACCGATATTTAAATCTCTTAATGGAAGAAAACCGACCGATATTTAAATCTCTTAACGGAAAAAAAACCAACCGATATTTAAATCACTTAACGGACCAAAACCAAACGATATTTAAATCACTTAGCGGACCAAAACCAACCGATATTTAAATCACTTAGCGGACCAAAACCAACCGATATTTAAATCACTTAACGGACCAAAACCAACTGATATTTAAATCACTTAGCGGACCAAAACCAACCGATATTTAAATCACTTAACGGACCAAAACCAACCGATATTTAAATCTCTTAACGGACCAAAACCAACCGATATTTAAATCCGTTAAAGGAACAAAACCGACCGACATTTAAATATCTTAACGGAACAAAACCAACCGATATTTAAATCACTTAGCGGACCAAAACCAACCAATATTTAAATCACTTAACGTACCAAAACCAACCAATATTTAAATCAGTTAACGGAACAAAACCAACCAATATTTAAATCACTTAACGGAGCAAAACCAACCGATATTTAAATCTGTTAACGGAAGAAAACCGACCGATATGTAAATCTCTTAATGGAAGAAAACCGACCGATATTTAAATCACTTAACGGACCAAAACCAACCGATATTTAAATCACTTAACGTACCAAAACCAACCGATATTTAAATCACTTAACGGACCAAAACCAACCGATATTTAAATCACTTAACGGACCAAAACCAACCGATATTTAAATCAGTTAACGGAACAAAACCGACCGACATTTAAATATCTTAACGGAACAAAACCAACCGATATTTAAATCAGTTAACGGAACAAAACCAACTGATATTTAAATCACTTAGCGGACCAAAACCAACCGATATTTAAATCTCTTAACGGACCAAAACCAACCGATATTTAAATCTCTTAACGGACCAAAACCAACCGATATTTAAATCTCTTAACGGAAGAAAACCGACCGATATTTAAATCTCTTAACGGAAGAAAACCGACCGATATTTAAATCTCTTAACGGAAGAAAACCAACTGATATTTAAATCACTTAACGGACCAAAACCAACCGATATTTAAATCACTTAACGGAACAAAACCAACCGATATTTAAATCACTTAACGTACCAAAACCAACCGATATTTAAATCAGTTAACGGAACAAAACCAACCAATATTTAAATCACTTAACGGAGCAAAACCAACCGATATTTTAATCTCTTAATGGAAGAAAACCGACCGATATTTAAATCTCTTAATGGAAGAAAACCGACCGATATTTAAATCTCTTAACGGAAGAAAACCGACCGATATTTAAATCACTTAACGGAAAAAAACCAACCGATATTTAAATCACTTAACGGACCAAAACCAACCGATATTTAAATCACTTAGCGGACCAAAACCAACCGATATTTAAATCACTTAACGGACCAAAACCAACCGATATTTAAATCAGTTAACGGAACAAAACCGACCGACATTTAAATATCTTAACGGAACAAAACCAACCGATATTTAAATCACTTAACGTACCAAAACCAACCGAAATTTAAATCAGTTAACGGAACAAAACCAACTGATATTTAAATCACTTAGCGGACCAAAACCAACCGATATTTAAATCTCTTAACGGACCAAAACCAACCGATATTTATATCTCTTAACGGAAGAAAACCGACCGATATTTAAATCTCTTAACGGAAGAAAACCGACCGATATTTAAATCTCTTAACGGAAGAAAACCAACTGATATTTAAATCACTTAACGGACCAAAACCAACCGATATTTAAATCACTTAAAGGAACAAAACTAACCGATATTTAAATCACTTAACGGAACAAAACCGACCGATATTTAAATATCTTAACGGAACAAAACCGACCGATATTTAAATCTCTTAACGGAACAAAACCGACCGATATTTAAATCACTTAACGGACCAAAACCGACCGATATTTAAATCTCTTAACGGAACAAAACCGACCGATATTTAAATCACTTAACGTACCAAAACCAACCGATATTTAAATCAGTTAACGGAACAAAACCAACCAATATTTAAATCACTTAACGGAGCAAAACCAACCGATATTTTAATCTCTTAACGGAAGAAAACCGACCGATATTTAAATCTCTTAATGGAAGAAAACCGACCGATATTTAAATCTCTTAACGGAAGAAAACCGACCGATATTTAAATCACTTAACGGGAAAAAAACAACCGATATTTAAATCACTTAACGGACCAAAACCAACCGATATTTAAATCACTTAGCGGACCAAAACCAACCGATATTTAAATCACTTAGCGGACCAAAACCAACCGATATTTAAATCTCTTAACGGAAAAAAAACAACCGATATTTAAATCACTTAACGGAACAAAACCAACCGATATTTAAATCACTTAGCGGACCAAAACCAACCGATATTTAAATCACTTAACGTACCAAAACCAACCGATATTTAAATCAGTTAACGGAACAAAACCAACCAATATTTAAATCACTTAACGGAGCAAAACCAACCGATATTTAAATCTCTTAACGGAAGAAAACCGACCAATATTTAAATCTCTTAATGGAAGAAAACCGCCCGATATTTAAATCTCTTAACGGAAGAAAACCGACTGATATTTAAATCTCTTAACGGAAGAAAACCGACCGATATTTAAATCTCTTAACGGAAGAAAACCAACTGATATTTAAATCACTTAACGGACCAAAACCAACCGATATTTAAATCACTTAACGGAACAAAACCGACCGATATTTAAATCGCTTAACGGAACAAAACCGACCGATATTTAAATCTCTTAACGGAACAAAACCGACCGATATTTAAATCGCTTAACGGAACAAAACTAACCGATATTTAAATCACTTAACGGAACAAAACCGACCGATATTTAAATCGCTTAACGGAACAAAACCGACCGATATTTAAATCTCTTAACGGAACAAAACCGACCGATATTTAAATCACTTAACGGACCAAAACCGACCGATATTTAAATCTCTTAACGGAACAAAACCGACCGATATTTAAATCACTTAACGTACCAAAACCAACCGATATTTTAATCACTTAACGGAACAAAACCGACCGACACTTAAATCTCTTAACGGAACATGACCAGAATACAAAGAGGCATTGATAAAAACCCGCTACACCGCTAACACAACACTCATGTATGATCAAACGCCAGAACAAAAAAATACGATTTTAAATGATATCCCTTTGTCTGTCCCTGTAGATCGGGACGAGGATTTCCCCGCTGGTCCCGCAGGAGCACGCGTCCGATCCCAGTCTCCTTCAGTCGGAGAATCCCGAAAACTCCCTGACTCTGAATTCCCGCTCGCTGAGTCTGAAACACTCCCAGCGCCGCGTAGCCGAAACTCCAGGTCCGAGCGCTAGCGTCCTCATTAGCCGATCCGGGAGTCTGTCCTACGACAGTCTTCTGCGTCCCGTCGAGCGCCTCGGATCCCAGACGCCATTCCTTCCCATGGACTCGAGTCTCTCCCGAGGTCCGGGATGCAACTGCAGCCCGGTGTTCATGAATATTAGCCGGCATTCGCCTCAACACCGCGAGCCGTCGCCTGTCTGCTACGACAGCCTCGCTAAACCGCTAATGAGCTCCATTCAGGAGCGCCGGGAACCTGACGAGAAGGACAGACCTCTCGCTCCGAACTCCGGGATCTACGACATTCCCAGCAGACGAAGCCTTCCGCATGATTTCCGAGGCCCGTCGTCTCGCGGGACCGACTCCTCCGGCGTACGGCTCGCGCGAGTTCCTCCTTAGCAGCGCGGCGTACGGATACGGGAGCCGGTCGCATCTGTCCTCCTCCTCCTCGTCTTCGCTCACCCGCACGCCTCGGGCCGCCAGCTCTCCGCTGCACTTTAACCGATCCCTCTCTCCCTCCTTCTATCACTCTCTGGACCGACATTCCCAACAGTTCCCATCGGCTCTTCCCAGCTCCTCCTACGGCCACCAGAAAGCCCTGGCGTTCATCAGAGGAGAAGAAAGACCCGAACCTGAACTGTGAGTCACGGAAATCATCAGAACATCAGGGAATTTTAATAGGGATTATGCAGACCCTGGAAAATTTCACTTCCTTGCTCAAAAGGTGTCGGGAGAATAAAATATAATATATGCAGATTTGCTGCACAATAAACATTTATGATTATTATCAGTGTTGAAAACAGTTTCATATTTGTGTGGAAACTGTGATACATTTTATTTTTTATTCAGGATTCTTTGATGAATAGAATCGCATTTATTTGAAATAGAAACTTTTGTAACATTGTAAATGTCTTTACTGTTATTTTTTATCAATTTAATGCGTCCTTGATGAATAAAAGTTCAAGCCAATCACAGTTTCCACAAAAATATGAACTTTTCAACATTAATAATAATCGTAAATGTTTCTTGAGCATCAAATCATCATATTATACTGATTTCTGAAAATTCAGCTTTGATCACAGGAATAAATTACACTTTACGATATATTCACATAGAAAACTGCTGATTTACACTGGAATAATATTTCACTATTTTTACTGTATTTTTATCAAATGAATGCAACCTTGGTCAGGCTTGGTGAACAGAAGAGTATCTTTTAGATTACAATTTTTTTCATTATTACCAACTTTTGACCAGCAGTGTATGTATTTTTAAAATGTATTTGCAGGAATATATAGCATAATAAAGTTATATTCTATGAGCAATTATTATTTCGTTTATTTTTACAATTTTAACAATTCAAGTATGGTGCTTTAAAATGTATTTAAAACAGTTATTTGTTAATTGTATAATTAAAATATATTTGGGTTTTTTTTGTCATTTATTTTCTCTGTATCAATATTGTGTTTTATAATTAATTTATTGACTAATAAAGTTTTGTTGACTTCATAGTTTTGCTTTGATATTCTCTCAATGAATGTTGTATTTTATCCTCTTAAAGTCGTCATGAAACTGAAGTTGCGCTGGTGTGTTCTCCTCTATTGTGTCGTATATCGAGAGAAACCCTTCATAAACAGGAACACACGTGGGCGGGGCTTGATTGTGTCCGTGGGGAATTGATTGGATGGTTGTGGTTTGCTATTGGCTGATCTCATGTGAGTGACAGGTTATAGCCCCGCCCACATCATCAGAGAAGAGAAGAGATGCTGCAAGAGGAACTGTCAGGAATAACACACACTTTATGGAAGCAGAAGTTCCCTTCTGGTGTTCACTGAGAGATATTACATGTTGTTCCACTGATGTAAATAAGCCTGTTTAAAAACGATTCCTTTGTGTCCTTCCTTGCACATACTTTACACATCTTTTAAAAAAAAAGTGAAATAACTTGTTAAATGTGGTTCATCACTTCATATATTAAGGGTGGCTTGAGTGTAGTTTAACTTTACTGTGAAGATAACCTGTCTGATGGACTGCAATGCTGGAAAAGCTTTTCTTTGCTTTATTGATCAGTTAGTATGGAAGCTTGTTTCTGCCAAAATAAAATATAAAAAAAGGTAATTGCGTGCAACCTTTTATCTCACAATTCTGACGTGAGATATAAAGTCAGAATTGCGTGTTGTAAAGTCAGAATTGCGAGAAAAAACAATTGTGAGTTTATATCTCGTAATTCTGACTTTATATCTCGCAATTCTGACTTTAGATCACGCAATTGTGACTATGTCACACAAATATTGACTTTGTATCACGCAATTGCGACTATCACGCAATTCTGACTTTATAAGATGCAATTGCGACATTATATCACGCAATTGCGACTTTATCACGCGAGTGCTGACTCTATATCACGCAATTCTGACTTTATAATGTGCAATTCTGACTATATCACGCAATTGCGACTTTATATCACGCAATTGCGACTTTATCACGCAGTGCTGACTCTATATCACGCAATTCTGACTTTATAATGTGCAATTCTGACTATATCACGCAATTGCGACTTTATCACGCAATGCTGACTTTATAATGTGCAATTCTGACTATATCACGCAATTGCAACATAATATCACGCAATTGCTACTTTATCACGCAATGCTGACTCTATATCACGCAATTCTGACTTTATAATGTGCAATTCTGACTATATCACGCAATTGCAACATTATATCACGCAATTGCGACTTTATCACGCAGTGCTGACTCTATATCAAGCAAGTCTGACTTTATAATGTGCAATTCTGACTATATCACGCAACTGCGACTTTATATCACGCAATTGCGACTTCATCACGCAGTGCTGACTCTATATCACGCAATTCTGACTTTATAATGTGCAATTCTGACTATATCACGCAATTGCAACATTATATCACGCAATTGCCACTTTATCACGCAATGCTGACTCTATATCACGCAATTCTGACTTTATAATGTGCAATTCTGACTATATCACGCAATTGCAACATTATATCACGCAATTGCTACTTTATCACGCAATGCTGACTCTATATCACGCAATTCTGACTTTATAATGTGCAATTCTGACTATATCACGCAATTGCAACATTATATCACGCAATTGCGACTCTATCACGCAGTGCTGACTCTATATCACGCAATTCTGACTTTATAATGTGCAATTCTGACTATATCACGCAACTGCGACTTTATATCACGCAATTGCGACTTTATCACGCAGTGCTGACTCTATATCAAGCAATTCTGACTTTATAATGTGCAATTCTGACTATATCACGCAATTGCAACATTATATCACGCAATTGCTACTTTATCACGCAATGCTGACTCTATATCACGCAATTCTGACTTTATAATGTGCAATTCTGACTATATCACGCAATTGCAACATTATATCACGCAATTGTGACTTTATCACGCAGTGCTGACTCTATATCAAGCAATTCTGACTTTATAATGTGCAATTCTGACTATATCACGCAACTGCGACTTTATATCACACGATTGCGACTTCATCACGCAGTGCTGACTCTATATCACGCAGTGCTGACTCTATATCACGCAGTGCTGACTCTATATCATGCAATTCTGACTTTATAATGTGCAATTCTGACTATATCACGCAACTGCGACTTTATATCACGCAATTGCGACATTATCACGCAATGCTGACTCTATATCACGCAATTCTGACTTTATATCACGCAATTCTGACTTTAGAACACACAATTACGACTTTATATCACGCAATTATGACTTTATATCACGCAATTCTGACTTTATATCACGCAATTGTGACTTTATGATCACGCAATTCTGACTTTATATCACGCAATTCTGACTTTATATTACGCAATTCTGACTTTATAACTTTATATCTCGCAATTCTGACTTTATCCTTATATCTTTTTTGCAACTATATCACGCAATTCTGACTCTATGTCATGCAATTCTGACTTCATATCGCGCAATTGCGACTTTATATCACGCGATTCTGACTTTATATCTCAGAATTGCATGCTATAAAGTCGCAATTGTGTGTTATAAAGTGAGAACTGTGAGATATAAACATGCGTGTGAGATAAAGTCTACATTTTCTTTAAATGTTTTATTCTGTGTCGGAAACACTGGAGTTATATCATGCATTTACCATTATATTTTCTGCCTGAGCTCCAGTTGTAAACTACATCATTATTATCATTATCCAGTTGTAAACTACATAATTTATTCAAACTACCCTTATTTAACCTTTTCACCGACTCTGACCTCCAGACTCACAATAGTTGCAATGCACTTTGAGTATGATCACAAATCCTCTCTGTATCTCCCCAGTTACCCAGATCAGTGTGAATCTTACAAAAGAGCATGCAGCTAATAATATTGATGATATTATGTTCATATTCTCGCACATGCGCAGTGAGTCCGAGGAGCGCGCGACCCATCCGTGTCTGATGATCACGTGACCCCGGGTCTTTTCCCGCGAGCATGCGGTGTGATGGAATCACTTCTCCGCGCTTTGATCAAATATTAACAGAGGTGTGGAGTGTGTGTGTGTGTGTGTGTGTGTGTGTGTGTGTGTGTCGAGTTGGACTGATAATAACAGCAGAACCGGAGTGTTATTGACCGAGCCAGGATGATTACGTCAGTACAGAACCTCAACACACTGATGTTATGAGGAGCTTCTGCATGATTATGTGTCTCGCATATCAAAGTTCAGAACAGATCAAAATGCTGTCATGAGTTGCTCACAATCCTTCCGCCTGTGAAACCGGCCTATTAAGTTATAATTATGATCCTAAAAAGTTAAAATTGACAGTCATAATTTTGACTTATGAGATAAAATACTAAATCATAATTAATAATCAGTAAAAATTCGAAGAATTCGAACTCAGCATGAAGAAAAGGTTTTTTGAACAGAGATTAAGTCTAGTCCTAAACTATATGGCCATTCCGCTTATCCGGGGCCGGGTCCCTAGACACTTCAGCCAGCTCTTCCCGGGGGACACTGAGGCGTCCTAGGTCTTCCCGGAGATACTTGAACTCCTCCACTTGAGGCAGGAACTCTCCACCAACCTGAAGTGGGCAGGCCACCCTTTTCCGACTGAGGACCATGGCCTCGGGTTTGGAGGTGTGGATTCTCATCCCAGCCGCTTCACACTCGGCTGCAAACCGTCCCAGTGCACGCTGAAGGTCCTGGTCTGAAGGGGCCAACACGACAACATCATCTGCAAAGAGCAGAGACGAAATTGTGTGGTCCCCCGAACCCGACCCCCTCCGGCCCCTGGCTGCGCCATGAAAATTTTGAACAGAACCAGCGACAAAGGGCAGCCCTGCCGGAGTCCAACATGCACCGGGAAGAAGTCTGACTTACTGCCGGCAATGCGAACCAAGCTCCTGCTCCTGTCGTCTAGGGACCGGACAGCCCTTCGGACCCCATACTCCCAGAACACCCTCCACAGGACACCACGAGGGACACAGTCGAATGCCTTCTCCAAATCCACAAAGCACATGTGGATTGGTTGGGCAAACTCCCATGAACCCTCCAGCCCCCTGTAGAGGGTATAGAGCTGCTCCAGTGTTCCACGGCCCGGACGAAAACTGCACTGTTCCTCCTGAATCCAAGGTTTTAGTATCGGCCGTATTCTCCTCTCCAGGACCCTGGCATAGACTTTCCCGGGGAGGCTGAGAAGTGTGATCCCCCTGTAGTTGGAACACACCCTCCGGTCTCCCTCGGCCTCTGCTTCCTCAATGGAAGACGTGACGGCGGGATTGAGGAGATCCTCGAAGTATTCCTTTCACCGTCCGACGACATCCCCAGTTGAGGTCAACAGCTGCCCACCTCCACTGTAGACAGCGTTGGTAGGGCACTGCTTCCCTCTCCTGAGGCGCCGGACGGTTTGCCAGAATCTCTTCGGGGCCAGCCGCTAGTCCTTCTCCATGGCCTCACCGAACTCCTCCCAGTTTTTACCTCCACAACCAGCCGGCTGCACTCCGCTTGGCCTGCCGGTACCCGTCAGCTGCCTCAGGAGTCCCACAAGCCAACCAGGCCCGATAGGACTCCTTCTTCAGCTTGATCCACCACCAGGTTCGGGGATTGCCGCCTCGACAGGCACCGGAGACCTTACGGCCACAGCTCCGAGCGGCCGCTTCGACAATGGAGGTGGAGAACATGGTCCACTCGGACTCAATATCTCCAGCCTCCCTCGGGATCCGGTCGAAGCTCCGCCGGAGGTGGGAGTTGAAGATCTCTCTGACAGGAGACTCTGCCAAACGTTCCCAGCAGACCCTTACAGTACGCTTGGGTCTGCCGAGTCTGTCCAGCTTCCTCCTCCGCCATCGGATCCAACTCGCCACCAGGTGGTGATCAGTTGACAGCTCCGCCCCTCTCTTCACCCGAGTGTCCAAGACATACAGCCGCAGGTCAGATGAAACGACCACAAAGTCGATTATCGACCTACGGCCTAGGATGACCTGGTGCAACTTGGACTGATGGACGTGCTTGAACATGGTGTTTGTTATGGACAAACTGTAACTAGCACAGAAGTCCAATAACAGAACACCGCTCGGGTTCAGATCAGGGGGGCCGTTCCTCCCAATCACACCCCTCCAGGTAACACTGTCGCTGCCCACGTGGGCGTTGAAGTCCCCCAGTAGAACGACAGAGTCCCCAGTCGGAGCACTTCCCAGCACCCCTCCTAGAGACTCCAAGAAGGCCGGGTACTCTGCACTGCCGTTCGGCCCGTAGGCACACACGACAGTGAGAGACCTATCCCCGACCCGTAGGCGCAGGGAAACGACCCTCTCGTTCACCGGGGTAAACTCCAGCACATGGCGGCTGAGCTGGGGGGCTATAAGCAAACCCACACCAGCCCGCCGCCTCTCACCACGGGCAACTCCAGAGTGGCGAAGAGTCCATCCTCTCTCAAGGAGTGTGGTTCCAGAGCCCAAGCCGTGTGTGGAGGTGATCTTGACTATCTCTAGTCGGAACCTCTCAACCTCATGCACAATCTCCGGCTCCTTCCCGCCAGCGAGGTGACGTTCCACGTCCCTAAAGCTAGTTTCCGTGTCCAGAAATCGGGTTGTCGAGACCCCCACCTTCGACTGCCGCCCGATCCTCTAAGCACCGCCCCCTTACGGTCCCTCCTGCAGGTGGTAAGCCCACGGAGAGGCGGCCCCACGTCGCTCCTTCGGGCTGAGCCCGGCTGACCCGTCGCCTAGGACCTGTTTGCCTTGGGAGACCCTACCAGGGGCATATAGCCCGGGACAGCACAGCTCCTGGGTCATTCGGGTACTCAAACCCCTCCACCACGTTAAGGTGGGAGTTCAAGGAGGGGATATGTTCACTGATATGGTCTTTCTTATTTAAAATATATTCATGTATTTACATTTTTCAATTTTTTTTAGTATTTTAATGTTTTATCTTCATAAATATATGTGTTAAGGTTGCATATGGATTATATAGTTATTCATTCTGTGTTCTCAGATTATATTCAGCATCATGTCTGATGTGCATGAAGGGATTCTCTGAGGAAGTTTATGTTTGAAACGCAGTGACTCTCGTCTGGACTCGATGATGAAATGCTGAGAGTAAATCATCTGCTCTCCAGGGGAACTTCTCTTATATTCATTATTAATCACAATCATAAAGAGTTGTTCCCTATTTATTATTCATCATAAACCGCTCCAGGCTCGTTCCCATCGTAGAGAAGCCTGAGGGAGTGTGTGTGTGTGTGTGTGTGTGTGTGTGTGTGTGTGTGTGTGTGTGTGTGTGTGTGTGTGTGTGTGTGTGTGTGTGTGTTTGTGTGTGACAGCGCGAAGCTTCGGCCGATCCGTCAGGACTCGAGTATCTGTGGAAGATAATTGTAACTTTTTCTCTCAGAATTTAGTTCTTATTTCTCGCAAAGAAATTGTGTGTGTGTGTGTGCGCGCGCGCGTATGTGTGTGAGAGAGAATGTGTAAATGTGAGCAAGAGAGTGGTGTGTGTGTGTGTGTGTGTGTGTGTGTGTGTGTGTGTGTGTGTGTGTGTGTGTGTGTGTGTGTGTGTGTGAGAGAGAGAGAATGTGTAAATGTGAGCAAGAGTGTGTGTGTGTGTGTGTGTGAGAGAGAGAGAGAGAGAGACAATGTGTAAATGTGAGCAAGAGTGTGTGTGTGTGTGTGTGTGTGTGTGTGTGTGTGTGTGTGTGTGTGTGTGTGTGTGTGTCATCAGTCACTCTCGTTCACTCGCATCTCTCTTGTTTAATGAGCGTTAATGGTCTCATTTAATGAATGACACACACGGGCTGCATGTCGCGCTCCTCGCTGCGCTCTGAAGAGTGTGTGTGTGAGAGAGTGTGTGTGTGAGAGAGTGTGTGAGACCGTGCTGTTGATTCAGCATCTCTTCCACTGCGCTGAGGTGCGCGCGCTCGCGTGCGTGAGAGCATGATCGAGTGCATGTGGACGCGTGAGGCAGGAGGAAGGATGCTTGCTCGTGTGTGAGAGAGGGAGAGAGAGAGAGAGAGAGAGAGAGAGAGAGAGAGAGAGAGAGAGAGAGAGAGAGAGAGAGAGAGAGAGAGAGAGAGAGAGCAGTATTTACTCCGGAGAAACGCCAGACTCGTCGCTCGCGCCGCCAGCATGCAGGAGGTGAAGGAGGTGAGTGTCTCCGCGCGTTTATCCGCGTCAGTCGTGCGTTATGTGTGTGTGTGTGTGTGTGTGTGTGTGTGTATGTGTGTGTGTGTGGTGGACATCGCGTGCTCTGGATCTTTCCATGCACGGACTGCGGACTGCGTGTGTGTGCATTACATGCTTCACACACATGAGGCTGAATCGCATGTGATCATGATGCGCGCGTGCTTTAGTGCGCGTTTGGCAGTGAGATTTAAACTCTGGTTGCCGTGGGAATGACGCGCTGCGTTGCGTTGCGTTGGATGCGGCGTAACTCGACTGGCATACCAAAACACGCACTGCAGGCGCGCGCATCACATGCAGATCCCGATGAAGTTAGTCGTCGCTCCGTGATTCATGTGTGTGTCCTACTTGTGTGTGTTCGGATCCGAGCTGCCCTTGAGCGAGTCACTGACGCTGTGTGTGATGATCCAGCATGTGCACGAGCGGCCGAAGGATGGACAGATGATGGACAGATGATGGATGGATGATGGATGGGCCACTTGACATGACGTATTCTGTAAGACGGGTTAGAAACCGCGGGTTTACGGCTGATAAACACAAAAATGATTTCTTAATGATTCATCATCAGTGCATGCATATTCATCTGTCATCATAACTTGCTCCACATCTGAAACCTTTCCTTTAAGCATACTTACATTTTTTATTTTATAATAATTTGGGATATTGGTTAGTCATATTTGCAATGTCTAGATCTCATTAAAATAACTTAAATATAACATTACACATTCAGCATTTTTACTCGCTTCTTATATGAGTAAAACTATACTGTTTTTTGGGGGGGTATTTTGATCATTATTATTATCCATGATTTTACTATAAATATGGGGGGGGGAAATCACAAATAATTGCACAGAATCGAAAAGTAAAACATTGAATTATATGTGACATTTTGAGAAAGTCTGAAATAGTATTTTCTTGTCAAATGTACTCCAATAATCTTTGTTTCGGTTCATTATTATTATTATTATTATTATTATTATTATTATTATTATTATTTTTACAATGTGGTTCAAATAGTGATAACCACTGAAAATGTGTGATTTTACCACAAATGCTCAATTTGATTTATGGTTACTGTAGTAAAACCATATTTGTAAGGTACGAATGAGTCAAAATACACATTTCTATTACTATCACTCTTTTGAACCTGCATAGCAACACCCTAACAACCACCCAAACAACTACATAGCAGCACTACACCGTTCAACACAGGCAAAAACACTCTTATATTCTCATATATACTTTATTATCTTTATATAATCAAAGATTGCATAATACTTTTTCATGTTTAGAGAGTTATTTTTTTTTTATACAAAATACATAGGCTATTTATATTAAATGTCAAAATCAATTTTTCTAAATTTTTAGTCAAGTCAAGCATCACTATTACTATCACTCTTTTGAACCTGCATAGCAACACCCTAACAACCACCCAAACAACTACATAGCAACACTATCTCTACACCGTTGGACACTCTTATATTCTTATATACTTTATTATCTTAGACAATTGCATAATACTTTTTATGTTTAGAAAGTTATTCAATTTTTTCTATTGATAATGTATGTTTATGATCTGCATGATTCATAAAATGTAAAAATGAATTAAAATAAATTAAAATAAATCCCTAAAAGGTTCTATAAGCTCCTTTAAGTTCCTAAGAGTGTGCAGAAAATAAACTAGTGATGAAAAAAGTGAAAAAAGAAAGAAAATAAACACGTGATGTTAGTTAGTAAACACAAACAGGAAGTCCTGCGAGATCCAGGCAGAATAAAAGCCCCCCGAGCGTCATGATTCCTGAATCCCGAGACTGGTGCTGGAGTCCGCACGCTACATCTGTCCTGAAGCGCTTCGTCACGCGCTGTCCTGTAAAGAGATTGCTTTATGACGGAGATATGCAGATGTGATTGTTCTGAGAGATTCAGAGCGATGGAAACGCTCATCCAGCGTAAGAATGAAATCACTTCGGCTTCAAAGAGGAAATTATCATTATGCAGTGCAATCCAGATTCTTTTTAGATTGAACGATACCTGTTGAGTTACAGTGACCCAAAAATATCTGCCATGCCAAGTCAAGTCACGTGTATACAGTACAGACGGTGTCAGAGCAGCTTCATAAACCGGTGAAAAACACAATCAATGATGCAAACTCTACAGAAGACAAGAGTCATTACTCGATCACTGCATTAGATAAACTAATCAATGAACAAACTCAACTTTCCTTTTTCAAATGAGTTTCATTTCATATTTTCACAGCTTTTAATTTAAACCCCTCAGCCGATATGACACACAGAATCCCATAAAAACCCATTTTCACCATATGGGACCTTTAAAGTAAAAAAACTGTGTTGCCTTTTAAGTTCTTTCTAAAAAAGTTACAAGTTAAGAGTTAATACAAATAAATTAGTTTAATCAACAGAAACTCAAAATATTATGCAGTGTTGGGTAAAGTTACCTTTAAAAGTAATCCGTTACAATATTGCGTTACTCCCTTAAAAAAGAAATTGTGTTACTTAGTTACTGTTTATGAAAAGTAATAATGTGTTACGTTACTTTTGCATTACTCACTAAAAAGTAACTAATTGCGTTACTTAGTTACTGTTTATGGAAAGTAATGTTACGTTATGTTTGCGTTACTCACTAAAAAGGAACTAATTGTGTTACTTAGTTACTGTTTATGGAAAGTAATGTTACGTTATGTTTGCATTACTCACTAAAAAGGAACTAATTGCGTTACTTAGTTACTGTTTATGGAAAGTAATGTTACGTTATGTTTGCATTACTCACTAAAAAGGAACTAATTGTGTTACTTAGTTACTGTTTATGGAAAGTAATGTTACGTTATGTTTGCATTACTCACTAAAAAGGAACTAATTGCGTTACTTAGTTACTGTTTATGGAAAATAATGCTACGTTACTTCCTAAAAAGTAACTAATTGTGTTACTTTGTTACTTTTTGTGGAAAGCAATGTAACATTATGTTTGCGTTACTTCCTAAAAAGGAACTAATTGCGTTACTTAGTTACTGTTTATGAAAAGTTATAATGTGTCATGTTACTTTTGCATTTCTCACTAAAAAGGAACTAATTGCGTTACTTTGTTAGTTTTTATGGAAAGTACTGTTACGTTACTTTTGCGTTACTTCCTAAAAAGTAATTACAGTAATTGCGTTACTTAGTTACTGTTTATGGAAAGTACTGTGACATGTTTGCGTTAAGAGTGTTTACACAAGGCCTCTGCATTTACTCCTGATTTCTCTCAACATGAGGACAGGAGCTGTCGGGCAATAAATGGGAGAACAAAGTAACTTGCATTACTTATTTGAAAAATGTACAGATATTTTGTTTTAAACTTAAAAGTAATGCGTTACTTGAGAAAAGAACAGGGTTACGCAACTGTGAACAACATTAGTGAATCTAAATTGATTTGACAAAAGACAAAAAGGTGATGACAAATCATTTTTACAGTGTTGAGAATGAAGATTTCTCTGTTGTTGGAGAGCATGATGGTTAATTCCTCCCGTAGCAGTTTCAGAGCAGATGTTTGTGTAGCTGTCTTGTGTTGACTCATGTATAATTGACGGATGCTCCGGGAGGAAGTTCTGCTGGTGTTCCTGAAGAGTGTGTGCTCCGCTGCTGCGTGTGAGGATGATCTCCACGGCTGTGTTCTGTGCGGTTTCATCAAAGGCCGGTTTGTGATCTCGTGATCCGCTTGTATGTGGAGACGTTCATCAGGACGGTTTGATCAACTCTGTCATGAACATGTGTGCTTGTTCAAGCAAACGCTCCATAAACACAAGCATCCGCTCAGATGTCATGCTAACGTTGACTCTCCTCCACATTTGTTATGTTTGGTGGGACAGAAGCCGGAGCCGGAGGAGCCGCCGGCCGAAGCTTCCACTGCAGACGCCGAAGAGAAGATCCAGGAGACCGCCGCACATCTCACAGAGACTCCTGTAGGTCAATCCATTATATGCTCATTCATAATTATAGTTAATATGTATTCTGTGCGCATCGTGTTATTTATTTAATGTTTGATGTATTCTGTTTACGTGACTCTACGTGGCCTTCATTAATTACCCATTGGGGACAAATAAAGTGTTTTGAATTGAATTGAATTGAATTGAATGAGTTGCTGTTTCCTCATAGTTGGCATATAAAGTCTGCTTATATTAACAAATATTCACTGGTGGAAATGTTTTGTTGGTTTAATTTAAAGAGAAGCCATTCTGCCCTTTTACGAAGTCTTGTGTTTGGTCTCGACTAGAACAGGTTTTCCTGCTTGAATGTTGATTATTCTCCTCATATTCTCCATTGTTGCGGCTCCTCTCTTCCCAGTCTGTCAGTAACGCTCTGTTTACTTCCTGTCTCTATGAAGCCCCTCCTTCTGAAAAGCACACTGTGCTCTGATTGGTCGGCTGGAGCAGTGTGTTGTGATTGGTCGAGTGCTTCAAGTGTGTTTGGGAAATGTCCCGCCCCTTACCATAACCGCCAGTTTAACACACTACTGACTAACTCAACCAGGCCCCACCCCTTTATTCTGCGTATGAATTATTATAATGAGGAATATTGTGACGTGTTCAAGAAACCTTAAACTTTTGAGTTCATTGAAACTAAAAAACTGAATTAATACATTGGAAGATATTTCGTCTGATCTTAGTATTAACTCAAATGTTTTGTTTTAATGAACTCAAAAGTTTAAGCGCACAGGTAACTTGCCTTGAGTTTAACCAACTAATCTTACAGTTTATGTATCATTATGCAGTGCAATAAGTTAATAAAAAAAGGATTTGAGTCTTTAAATATTCATAGTTTTGCTAGATTTTGAGAACTAAAAAATATTTTGTTTCATCAACGAGTCATTTATAATTCATGACTAATGATTTATTTTGGATTTTTTTTTTCTCTCCTGCATAAAGAGTAGATTTTACTTACAGCCTAAAACACAAACATACCCTGCTGGAAAAAACTAACTAAAACCAACCTGAGCTGGTTGGCTGGCCTTTATTTAAAAAAAAAAACTTTATTAACCCTATGGATGTTGCTAGTTAAAGCTGGTTTAAACTGGTTTAAGCTGGTTTAAGCTGGTTTAAGCTGGTTTAAGCTGGATCTTGCTGGATGTCGCTGGTTTAAGATGGTTGGCTGGTCTTAGCTGGTTTAAGCTGGATAGATAGAAAAAAAAACGTTATTAACCCTATGGATGTTGCTAGTTAAAGCTGGTTTAAACTGGTTTAAGCTGGTTTAAGCTGGTTTAAGCTGGTTTAAGCTGGTTTAAGCTGGATCTTGCTGGATGTCGCTGGTTTAAGATGGTTGGCTGGTCTTAGCTGGTTTAAGCTGGATAGATAGAAAAAAAAACGTTATTAACCCTATGGATGTTGCTAGTTAAAGCTGGTTTAAGCTGGTTTAAGCTGGGTGTCGCTCTTTTAAGCTGCAAGCTGGATGTTGCTGGTTTTAGCTGCTTTAAGATAGTTTAAGCTGGATGTTGCTGGTTTTAGCTGCTTTAAGATAGTTTAAGCTGGATGTTGCTGGTTTAAGCTGGTTTAAGCTGATTTAAAGGAGATCTCCAGTCAATTTTAACATTGAGCTCAATTTTTAGTAAATTTGGAGTGCTGTCAATACAAAGAACAACGACAAAAATCAGTGTTGCCTACACCGTGTTATCCTCTTTCTAAATTTGCACCCTGTTGACTTCAATGGGGCAAGTTATAAACCTGCTTTTAGCCTCTTATCATCCTTGATGTGTCATTACAAGTGCCCAGCCATGTTGAGTGATTCCTTCAGAGTGAACACGAGTGAATCTGACTGCAGTAGATGTGAAATATATGAATAAAAAATGATGTTATATCAGCCAGCGCTGATCTCCTGCAGTCAGATTCACTCGTGTTCACTCTGAAGGAATCACTCAACATGGCTGGGCACTTGTAATGACACATCAAGGATGATAAGAGAAATAAAAGCAGGTTTAAAATTAGACCCCATTCAAGTCAATAGGGTGCAAATTTTAAAAATAGGATAACACAATGTAGGCAACACCGATTTTTGTCGTTGTTCTCTGTATTGACAGCACTCCAAATTTACTAAAAATTGAGCTCAATGTTAAAATTGACTGGAGTTCTCCTTTAAGCTGGATGTCGCTAGTTAAAGCTGGTTTAAGCTCGTTTAAGCTGGTTTAGGGTGGATGTCGCTAGTTTAGACTGGTTTAAGCTGGTTTCCCAGCGTGGCCAAGCTGGTGTTTAGCTGGTTTTTATCAGGTTTGTGAGCTGGTTTCAGCCGAACCACCGAGAAAAGTGTCCAAAACCCCTCTAAAACCAGCCTGCTAAACCAGCCATGACCAGACTGGAAGACCAGCGCCCATCTTAGGCTGGTTTTTGCTGTTTTTCAGCCGGGTAATGAGCCGTTCTGTTTTGAAACGTCCCGCTGAGGAAAGCGCTCTGTTTCTGTGCTGGTTTTGTAGACTGAGAGTTCAGGGATCGGGACAGAGAAGTCGTCCAGTCCTGACAGCGAAAGCAACCCGCTCAGCTCCAGCAGCTCCAACGAGCAGGTCGTGCCCAACGTCCTGAAGGTGAGGACTACACCGAGCATTCATGATGCAATCAAAGGCCTGGGGTTCTATATAGAACTGTTCTCGACTCAATTAATGCAGAAAAGATTCTATATAAGGAGAAGTATCTTTAAGTCCTCCTGTAGTCAATCAGTGTATCTCTTAAAACTCATCTGTGATCCCCAAAAGTGTTTTTTCCTTTAAAAAATATCGTCACGCCTTAAAATATCTTGAATGTAACTCGACACCCTTGCCTCATTTAGTATGCGCGGTTCTATGAATATGCAAATGAGCCCCGCCTCCACTCACTCACTCACTCAGAGATCCACTGGTGGACGATCACACGTTGATCTGATTGGTCAAGGTAGTGTGTGACGTCAGAAACACCAGCGATTTCAAACCGTGTTTTTGAGACTGTCTTTGGTTCACTGCAGTTTTAAGCAGAAAATACTCAGCAATGCTGTCCACTTATGAACTTACACATGGTGTGTGTTAAAGCAGATTAATAACTCCACATACACACATACACTACATTAACAGCTGGATTTGCACCACTGGGGACTTTAAAGAATTGCATCGTACTTTGATGTTTAACGGGTTATTTACATTTTTAAGTATTTATTCCTATGCGATTCCTCAAGTCATGTGTGTATTCTGACTTTTCCCCTCTAGGAAAGTTCATCTGAAGGGTTGAACGAGTTACAATCCCCGAATACCCAGCCGATTCCCGAATCCTCCGTGGAAAAGGAAGATGCAACGGTCCTACCCCCCCCACCCTGAGGCCAGCGTGACCTCTGACCTCGAGAATCCCAAGGACCAATCGGCTCACTACGGCACTCTCAACACTCACTCCCTGACGCTCCTGCACGGATTCCCCGTTCCATCCCTCGTTTCCCAGCCTTCCCACCAGAAACTACTTACCGGAAAACTGCTACACGCTCCCGCTCCACCGGGACAGTTTTCCTCGAGGTGGCGTTTCAAAAGCAGAGCATGATGGGATAGATATTCTCTCCGGCGTGCCAAGCCTTCCCGTCCACCACATGAGGCAGAGTTTGGACCTCTCGGGGGACGTTCCTCACGCGTTCCTCCAGGATCTGTACCGGACGGTCATCCCTGGTGAAAACAAAATATGCTAAGTATACTTGCAGCCAGAATAATTTAGTGTACTTCAAGCCATATAAGGGCGCCTCCATTTCCATATGGTTTGAGTGATACATTCCATAATTTTCATACAATTTATGAAGTTTGGCTTATTTTGATATGAATTTGACCTCTAATAAACACATAAAATGCATTGTTACAATAATCATTTCCAGCACAGTTAAAATATACCTAAAACATATTTTGAATAAAGTGCAAATAAATACACTTTTAATTTTCACTTCAAGTATATTTTGGGAAAATATATTTCCATAATTTTCATGCAATTTATGAAGTAGAAGTGTTATGGGAAGTTTGGCCGATTTTGAAATGAATCTGACCTCTAATAAACACATAAAACTAATACTGGTACGTATGTGCGTTATTAAAGCTCGCCGCCGCATCATAAATGGTGAATCTATTATTTTTGTATTTATCCGGTTTGAACATAAAAGGCTGAAAGTTTTTGAAATGTTCAGTGCATGTGTGTGTGAGTGCAAGCTGTTGAAGCTCCGCCCCCTGTGCCGGGAGCAGCAGCTCATTTGCATTTAAAGGGACACACACACAAAAACGGCGTGTTTTTTGCTCACCCTCAAAAAGTGACACTTTAACATGCGATATACAAATATCTGTGGGATATTTTGAGCTAAAACTTCACACACACACTCTGGGGACATCAGAGACTTATTTTACATCTTGTGAAAAGGGCATTATATAATGTATGTAATGTATTTAATGTATTTAAAGAGAGTACATTTTGTTGTTAGTATATTTGCAATGTAATATTGAAAAAGGAAATATATTTCAAATACAATAAAGTATATCTTCTTCCCACTAGGGATCCCGCAGAAACGGGCCAGCATGGTGAGCCTGGACAGTGTCCGGAAAGACCCGCGCTGGAGAGACCCGAACCTGAGGGACGTCACCGCATGCGGAGCAACCACGCTCACATTATTACACAGAAATATACATTTATATTATATATAAATAACACATTTTTCTTAAATATATAAATATTATAATTGCTTTAACTAAACTAAACACTAATAATACTAATATAATCATAAAAATATAACTATTATTAAATTAAATTAAAACTAAACTAATAATACTAATATAATCATAAAAATATAACTCTTATTAGTGTTTAGTTTAATGTAATGATATGAATCTATATGAATACAGGGAGGTCATCTCCATGCTGAGCCACCCGATGGACCCGGTGAAGTCCAACGCCGCGGCGTATCTCCAGCATCTCTGCTACGAGAACGACACGGTCAAGCAAGACGTCCGGCAGCTCCGAGGAATCCCGGTTCTGGTCGGGCTCCTGGATCATCCCAAACCCGAGGTGCACCGCAAGGCCTGCGGAGCGCTGAGAAACATCTCCTACGGCAGAGACAACTTCAACAAGGTGGCCATCAAGAACTCCGACGGGATTCCTGCGCTGCTGAGACTGCTGAGGAAGTCCAACGACGGGGACGTCCGGGAACTGGTGACAGGTGCACATCAGCATTCATGCAATCAATGATGTGGGGCAACCGGAGGGAGAACGGGTCTGCTGACCCGGACCACAGAACCAGTCACGAGTCGCACGGGTATATCTGTGGCAATAGCCAACTGTACAGCGTACGGGTCAAAATTATCCATTTTTCTTCCATGCCAAAAATCATGAGGATATTAAGATCATGTTCCATGAAGATATTTAGTAAATGTCCTACCGTAAATATATTTGTTAAAAACAAGTGTGAGTGGATGCAGCAAAATTGCGACTTTAAAACTTTAAAGGCGATGTCCTATCCTAACAAACCATACATCAGTGGAAAGCTTTATATTGTTTACATGACGTAAAAATCTCAATTTTATAAAAAATTACCCATGTGACTGGTTTTGTGGTCCAGCAATGTGACATATTGTGACATATTGTGGAAATCATGATGCACTACCATTAAAAAAAATTGTTTTATTCATAAAGGAAGCATTAAATTGATCAAAAGTGACAATAAATACATTTATAAAGTAGCAAAAGATTATATTTCAAATAAATGCTGTTCTTTTGAACTTTCTATTCATCAAAGAATCCTGGAAAATAAATGTACAAAAATATTAAGCAGCAAATGCTGTTATTTTAGTTTTTATATTTTTAGTTTTCATGTTAGATTTTTATCATTTCTTTATATGCTTTTGTCACAGGAATAAATTACACTTTACTGTATATTCACATAGAGAACCGCTGTTTTACAATGGAATAATATTTTTAGATTTTTACTGTATTTTTAATTAAATAAATTCAGCTTTGATCACAGGAATAAATGACACTTTACTGTATATTCACACAGATAACCGCTGTTTTACACTGGAATAATATTTCACAGTTGTCACTGTTTTCAATGCTACCGTGAGAATAGTTATGAGTGGTTCATGTAAAGCCCAGCACTGAGACGCTGAATGTAAAGCGTCTGTCCTGATGTCCAGGAACGCTGTGGAACCTGTCGTCTCACGAGCCGCTGAAGATGCTGGTGATCGACCACGGCCTGCAGACGCTGACGGACGAGATCATCATCCCTCACTCGGGCCTGAGAGGAGACCCGAACGACCCGGCCCGGCCCGGCGACCCCGAGTGGAACACGGTCTTCAAGAACACTTCTGGATGTCTGAGGTTCGCTCGCTCGTACGCTTCTCTCTGAACCAGGATTACTGAGTGCGTGATTCGCTGATTATACGACCTCTTCTTCTGAAGGAAAAGTAGATACTTTTGAGTGTGTAGCAGAAGAGTAGACAAGCTTTGAGACACACTATCACGTCATACAATTGACCCTTCGCAGGGAGCTTGATTGACAGGTGATCTGACCAATCATACTTCGCCATCCGCCATTTTGTCCGACAGAGCAGTCAGGAGAGTTAGTAGATTACCGTTGGAGGATTTGAGCTTGAGAAGCGGAGTGTACTGACGTCTCTCCGCGGTTAAAACAACATTTCTTCTGATGTTCATTCATGTTTATTTGATGCTATAAATGAACTAGAAGAAGAGATGATCGGTTCACGAGCGGCTTTAACTCTACAGCGATCTGTCACACACATTAAAGAGCCACAAAACACTATTTATTGTTTACATTTCTTTAAAAAATGACCAAATTGGAAAGTTGAGACTTTTATCCATCCTTTATCTGGCCTGTCAATCATCTTGTCACAGTGAAAATCTGGAGTCAGGATCTATTATGTGGAGACAGAATGAGGCATTTAAAAGTTAATGGCCTAATGGATCTGTATAAAATGTGCTCGTGTTTGTAGTTCTGAACCGAATCCTCCTCCAAAGCGCAGTGGATTGTGGGTAAAATTAGCCGTTATAGTGAGCACGGATCCACACTTCGACAATCCTGGGACTTCTGGCATACTCTTCTTTTTTTTTTATCAACATTTTATTATAGGTTTCAGAAACATCCATCACACATTCAGTTAACTATATACAAACAGTGTGTGTGTGTGTGTGTGTGTGTGTGTGTGTGTGTGTGTGTGTGCAGGAACGTGAGCTCAGACGGAGCCGAAGCTCGACAGAGACTGCGTGTGTGTGAGGGACTCGTGGACGCGCTTCTGCACGCGCTTTATTCTGCCGTCGCAAAGAGAGACATCAATAACAAAGTACGAATTTAAATAGAAATCCAGGCCAACACCTGCACACCTGCTGATAAATATAGATTTATATTGTATTTTAAAAAATACTGATTTCTCTCTTGAACCAGAAACAATGTAATAAAACGATGCTAGCTATAAACTCATTATAATTGATTAATTAAATAAATAAATAATTCAGTTTGAAAGTAAGATTATAATGAAAGTAAAATCAATAACAATTATAATGATTTTCTTTAATTTAATAGTAATTATTATTACTATTATTATTATTATTTCAGTTTCAGTTTTAATGTAATATTATTATTAAAGTAAAATAAAAAAATTAAAAGAATTAAATAAAATCTCACTATAATAATTATAAATATTAATATTATTGTTTACTTTAATAGTAATTATTATTATTATTTTTATTAATTCAGTTTAATTTAAATGTAATATTACTATTATTATTATTAAATAAAAAATAAACGTAATAATTAAAAACAACAACAATAGCAGTAATAAATAATGATAATTATTACTATTATTATAAGTATTATTAATACAGTTTCATTTAATTTTAATATCATTATTAAAGTTAAATTAAACATAATAATAATAATTGAATAATGACTCACTACAACATTATACAAATATTACATTTAAAATTTAAAGTTTCAATTAAATAATATTGATAATCATAATAATTATTTTATTAATTCAGTTTAATTTTAATTTGATATTATAAATATATTAGTAAATTTAATTTAATTTAATAAGTTATATTTTTATTATTATTATTAGTGTTTAGTTTAATTGAATTAAATAATATATATATTATTATAATTTTTTGTAGTATTTAGAGTTTTATTTTAATTTACTATATTACTATTATTATGTATTATTATTTATAATTGAATGTAAGTTTATAATTGCTGCTCTGTGCAGTGTGTTTAACTGATGTGTGTGTGCCGTCCCCGTGTGTTTTCTCCTGCAGTCGGTGGAGAACTGTGTGTGTATCTTGCGTAATCTGTCCTATCACGTGCACAAGGAGGTTCCCGGAGCCGAGAGGTTCCACGTCCAAGCGGCCAATCACAGCGCGAGGTCGGGAGCTCATCACAAGAAGAGGGAGGAGCCAGACTGCTTCACTGGACGGACCAGCAAAGGTCATTAAAGCTCATTAATGTCTGGAGTCTAATTACTTTTCCCTTGAAAAAAGGGAGTTACTCTCAACTCTTTATTTTTATGTCATTTAATTACTGTTACTTCTGATGTAATTGCATTAAAAACAAAGAGCGTCTTAAGAATATTTAATCAAAGTCATGTTTGAACTGTCACCAGAAATAATCAACCAATATTTAGTCACACGGTCATGTTTCTAAAATCCAGAAGTTCATGTTCCAATAGATAAATGTTTCTGAAAGAGTCGCTTCTAAAAATAGTGAAATATTATTATAATGTAAATCTGCAGTTCTCTATGTGAATATCTAGTAAAGTGTAATTTATTCCTGTGATCAAAGCTGAGTTTATCATCATCATTTCTCCAGTCTCCAGTGTCACATGGTATGGAGTGAATTATGTGCCATAATAATTAAACAAACTCAAAATGTGCAATGTGCAAATACAACGGTCAATGTGTGAGAAACCGCAGTGGAGTGACCAATATTGAGTTTTACAATTATAAATAAATGAGCCTTTATGAGATCTCTCGGCTCGATTTCCTCACGGATGCAGTCGAGCAACTTCCTCTTCTGTCGGGTTTGTTTAATTATGGCACATAATTCGCTCCATATCACATGATCCTTCAGAAATCAGTATAATATGATGAGTTGATGCTCAAGAAACATTTATGATTATTATCAGTGTCAACAGTTCATATTTGTGTTGAAACTGTACTATATTTTAGCTTGTGTAACACATGTAACGACTATTTCCTTATTAATTATGTTTAAAATACAGAAACAGTCGTAGGTCTTATTCTCTCAGATTGTGATTGTGTAAATGTGTGTGTTTGTGTTTTTGCTGCAGACGAATGGTTCCATCAGTGTAAGTGTCGAATCCTTCACTGATACTGAGAGTCACACACACACACACACATGCGCACGCACGCACGCACACACACACTCACACTCACACTGAAACACTCTCTCTCTCTCACACACACACACACACACGCTCACAATCACGCACACACACACACACACACACGCTCACACTCACACACGCGCACTCACACACACACACACACACACACACACACACACACACATACACACACACACACACACACACACACATACTCGCTCACACTCCATTTACTCCACGAGTGCTCCTACT